>CAHIKZ030004577.1:1502500-1517500 GCA_903632075.3 Acanthosepion pharaonis | reverse complement strand
CTTTGCTACTAGTATTTCTAGATAATTCTAATATCCTTCCCAAATCAAGCTTACCTCGCATTTCCGACAGTTCTTTGCAACTTACTGTATCAAATGCTTTTCCAAAATCTATAAAACATAGGTAAACATCTTTTAAAGAGTACTGAGCTGCTACGGGATATCTGCCATCCTTTAGAGCAGCGAATGTTGGTGGTCTCCTCAAAGATGAAGAAGAGACCCGAGCCGGCGGAGGTATGGTTCTACAGAAGGATGCTAAGGATATCATGGACCGAGCGTGTGAGCAAAGATGAATTTTTGGAGAGAATGCAAACTAGATGCAAAGGCAGAGGGATGAAACTTATTGAGAGCTACAAGGGATGGGGTGGGGGAGAGCCATGATCCTCTACGCCCTGAAAGGAGATGGCATAAAAAAGAAAGAAAAATTGATGATTCTGATATTGTGAGTGTGAATATCACATGAATTGTTAAAATGTTTTAACGCATTCCTTATTCTAGTGCCTTAATTCAAGTTTAATCTTCCCGCTTCCATCAGAATTTAGACGATAAGTTATATGCCCTTACGTGCAAATTCTCTTGTGAGAAGTGTGAATTTATCCCTTCTCCCCAGCTATGAGTTAATTAATAAAACTTGTATCACTAAATCGTTATTAACTCCAAAAATAAAAATTCTTAGAATCTAAAAAATATTTTCTGGCTTTAAATAACCTGCAAAAGGTTGAAAAGCCGTAGAAAACAAATCAATCAAACCATCAGTTACCGCATATCTTATATGAAAAGAACGATTCTAAAAAGAATTTCTGGACTAGTTGCTCTATCAAAACAAAGAGGCCTAGTCTTGCTTTTTGTTCAACTAATTGCTGGAAAAGCAGGTTCATAACTTTTCCAAGGACATTAGTGAGAAGTGAGCGAAACAGACTCGGTTAGAATTTGAAATTTGAACTCAAATTCTATTTCCAACAAGGATATCCATCACGTTACCCAAGATTAACATGAAAATTTATCCCTATTTGATCAGAAGTAAAATAAATGCCCACAGCAAAAGAAATATCAAATATGAAATTTCTCTCTTGGTAATGCCTGCCTCAAAATTCCTACTTAATGGATTTAACATCTATTTTTTGGCTATTTCCAAAATCATAAAAGATAAAAGTTTCAATTTCCAATGAGGTTAACAAGCCACTCTCGGCTGACCATTAATACTGTGTAAAGGATTCGCTCCTCACTTGGTCTCTTTTAAACCTGTCACCTTGTGTTAAGTTGATCATATAACGACATGACAGTGGCCCGTGAGATGAGACAGAACTCATAAAATATGCATGTGTCAGGAACCGCCAAAAGATTTATCACTTGAACAAGTTTGAACCTGTGGGCATCAACAGAGTGATTGATAATGTGGGCGTATCGGTAGCGAGTATAATTCCATTGCCATCGGCTGGTGTATGGAAGAAGGAAAATGTCAAGTATTAAATGTCATTTTAGGGAACGGATGTGATTGCTTACAAGAATACAGAGTTTACCTGATGTTACGCATATTCGACATTGAAATTTAATGCCTTATCTCTTTTTTTAAATCTGATTCACCCCATACATGGCAGTAGAGCCACTACGACACAAGGGGGTTACTGAGTGTCAAAGAATAAGAAAAAAAAAGAGAAACATTTTTAAGGAGCGAGGACAATCATTAAACAAGAAAACAGTAGATATCGATTGACATTGCATTTAAATTATTGAAGTTTTCATCCACACAAATTCTCATACGCTGTGCCTCTTAATGTCCTTAAAACATTTGTCACTTCCCTGTACCGCTTCAGTAAGTACCCCACTCCTGCTATCCTTGTCTTTACAAGATCCAGATCAGACCGAAAATGGAGTTCTACTGTTATATTTGAACGGAAGGTGCTAAGTCTTCACTTTCCAGTCTCGATAAGATTCCAAAAACGTCTCCGCGTCCTTGTAGGCGATGACTTATTTTCCATTCCGAAACCCCTTTCTCACAGACCAGCCATGGCAAGCTTCTCGCAGTTCTATCGCTATTTCCATGGAGAATGTTCTACCAGTCCTAACCTTCACGGCTAAGGCCCGCCATGTCACTCACATTGTAGTGAACCACCCCTCATTCTCTTCATATCCCCCCCCCCGGGAGATGTAACTTCTACACAAAGAGATTCTTTCCAGGAAACGTTGCATTGTGGACCCGACTACGAAGAGGATTCTTCCCCGATCGCTACAATCTTAATCTGTTCAAGTCTAGGATTAACCATTATCTTCCGCACATATCCACATAAGATAAGCGTCTTACTCTCTGAACCTCTACCTGAGGGGCCCTTGTAAAGGATAAACACCGTTGTAAAAAAAAAAACCGATGGGAGAAAATATTTTTGATCCTTCACAAATTTCAAATATGGACGACGTCTCTTCGACATTCAATGTGTCATCAAACAAAAGAGTAGAATCCAAGAGTGCTAAATCATGTAACCATAAAGAGGAAAATTATACAGTTGTATTAAGATGCTGCAATGATGATAGAAAACTCTTATCACTCGTATTTATATTCATGTCCATCCAAAAAGTTGGATGGATGAAGGAGGAATAAAATTGAATGTTTTTGTTTTTTCTTAATCAAATTCACCCCAAACAAGGCAGTAAAGCCACTAAGACACTAGGGGATCACTGGGTGTGAAAGAATTAGAAAACAGAAAAACATTATGAAGCAGCGGAAACAATAGAAGTGATAATCAAAAAGACACTGCATTTAAATATTTGAAGATCAAGGTTGGCTGGAAAGTTTTGAGACGGAAAGGAGTTTCACAAGTGACAAGTGTGAGAGAAGAAACGGTTTGCATAGAACTTACGGTTACTTTTAGCCAATTCAATTGAGAATTGATGAGTACTTGTCGTCAATCTAATACTGCGATTAAATTAATAAATTTAAATACCGTAGTTCATCAAAACAATTACCATAAAAATATTTATAGAAAAGGCACAAAGAAGCGGAGATGCCAGGTCAGGACCAATAATATTGCTGATTCTTCTTTGGATTTTATCAAGAATCTCTAAATATATAGCAGGAGCACCGGATCATATTTAATAAAATTTTGTTATTATTCGAGCGATACATTCCTACGCTTGTTATTTCTGTATTTGTTCATCATCGCCTATATACCGTGTCCCTTCAGGACGTGGTCAATGATAGCTTTCCACAAATCCCTGTCTTCTGTAGCTCTTGTCACTTTGCTGTCTCTCCAAATCCTTTTTCTCCCAACCATTTACACAAGCTTGTTAGATAGGTTATGCGTAGTTTTCCTTTGACCCTCTTGTTTTCAATATGCCTTGTGAGTGTCAAATTTTCTTTGCCCTCTTTCCACATTATCTGCCTATGAAATTTCACTGCCTCTTCCTGGTGTCCTTTTTTTCCATTTTTCTCAAAAATTTAGTCATTGGTCACGTGTTCAATCTATGGTATTGTCAGCATCCTTTTATACATCCGCATCTGTGTTGCTTAAAGAAAGCGATGAATAGATTAATTAAAGTATAATATTCAATGACTGTAGAAAAGTTCAAGGGACTTATCTGATAAATTGACGAAAGCGTAGCAACGCCCATCTGCTATAGTTTGGTGCGTAACTCTTGAGTCAATGAATCTGATAAGTAACTTGAACCTTTCTGGATTTATTGAATAGAAGACTTTTATTGGAAATTTATTTATAAAGGAAGAGTTTGCGAAGTTTTCCCGAATAAATTCTGGTCGTTTGCTGTTAAGGCTGTTTTTGCAATATTCACTCGCAAAAACGAATTATTCTTTAAATACAAAATATGTTTCGGATTTAAATAAACCACAAAAGGCTGATAGACCGTAAAAAATTAATATAAAAGGAAACAAAAACAAAGCAATCTTTCTTTATCGTTTCCCGAAACAAAATATTTTATCTTTTCTTTTTTAAGCGAATTCTTCTATTCTATGCCACCATTTTTTATTCCCGCGCATGAGCACACACACCACGCGCAAACACACACACAAAAGATATAACACAACACACGCACAACACACACATACATAACACACACACACATACACACACACACAACACAAAATACATACTACATATGTTTCATTATGTTGTTCTTTTGTTTTTACATCCTTTCTTTAATTCTTACATTCTTTCTTTCTTTCCTTCTTTCGTTCGTTCTTTCTTTCTTTCTTTTCTTTCTTTTTTCTTTTGTTCATTCTTTATTGGCTCTTTCGCTCTTTCTTTCTTTCTTTCTTTCTTTCTTTCTTTCCTTCTTTCGTTCGTTCTTTCTTTCTTTCTTTTCTTTCTTTTTTCTTTTGTTCATTCTTTATTGGCTCTTTCGCTCTTTCTTTCTTTCTTTCTTTCTTTCTTTCCTTCTTTCTTTTCTTTTCTTTTTTTTTCTTTTGTTCATTCTTTTATTGGCTCTTTCGCTCTTTCTTTCTTTCTTTCTTTCTTTCTTTCTTTCTTTCCTTCTTTCGTTCGTTCTTTCTTTCTTTCTTTTCTTTCTTTTTCTTTTGTTCATTCTTTATTGGCTCTTTCGCTCTTTCTTTCTTTCTTTCTTTCTTTCTTTCGTTCTTTCGTTCTTTCTTTCTTTCTTTTCTTTCTTTTTTCTTTTGTTCATTCTTTATTGGCTCTTTCGCTCTTTCTTTCTTTCTTTCTTTCTTTCTTTCCTTCTTTCTTTCTTTTCTTTCTTTTTTCTTTTGTTCATTCTTTATTGGCTCTTTCGCTCTTTCTTTCTTTCTTTCTTTCTTTCTTTCTTTCTTTCCTTCTTTCGTTCGTTCTTTCTTTCTTTCTTTTCTTTCTTTTTTCTTTTGTTCATTCTTTATTGGCTCTTTCGCTCTTTCTTTTCTTTCCTTCTTTCTTTCTTTTCTTTCTTTTTCTTTTGTTCATTCTTTATTGGCTCTTTCGCTCTTTCTTTTCTTTCTTTCTTTTTTTTCTTTCTTTCTTTCTTTCCTTCTTTCGTTCGTTCTTTCTTTCTTTCTTTTCTTTCTTTTTTCTTTTGTTCATTCTTTATTGGCTCTTTCGCTCTTTCTTTCTTTCTTTCTTTCTTTCCTTCTTTCGTTCGTTCTTTCTTTCTTTCTTTTCTTTCTTTTTTCTTTTGTTCATTCTTTATTGGCTCTTTCGCTCTTTCTTTCTTTCTTTCTTTCTTTCTTTCCTTCTTTCGTTCGTTCTTTCTTTCTTTCTTTTCTTTCTTTTTTCTTTTGTTCATTCTTTATTGGCTCTTTCGCTCTTTCTTTCTTTCTTTCTTTCTTTCTTTCTTTCCTTCTTTCGTTCGTTCTTTCTTTCTTTCTTTTCTTTCTTTTTTCTTTTGTTCATTCTTTATTGGCTCTTTCGCTCTTTCTTTCTTTCTTTACATTGTTCTTTCGCTTTATCTTTCTTTCCTTCTTTCGTTATTATATTCATTCTTTTTCTTTTTCGTATCTTCTTTCTTTCTTATTTTTGTTTATTATTTCTTTCATTCTTTCTTCCTGGTTTTCTTTCTTTTTTCTATATGTTTTTTCTTTTGTTCATTCTTTATTGGCTTTTTCTTTCTTTACGCTCTTTTGTTCCTTCGTTCTTACATTGTCTTTCTAATTTTCTTTCTTTCATTCAATATTTCATTCTTTCGTTCTGTCATTCTCTATCGTTCTTTCTTTATTTCTTACATTCTTTCCTTTCTTTCTTTTTTTTAATTCTTTCTTTCATTCATTCTTTCCTTCATTCTTTCTTTCGTTTCTTTCTTTTGATCATTCTTTCTTTTCTTACATTACTTCTTTTACTTTCATTCTTTCCTTCATTCATTCTTTCTTGCCTTTTTTCTTTCTTTCCAGCCATATCTCTTCTGTCACATCTATTTAATTGACCCCCTAGCACTTCACAAGCGAAAACCATAAAACTGATAAACTGTTTGAAAGTGAACGACAAAATCAGTAAATAGAAAGAAACAGATCAACCTGACTCGCAAGGCCGTTTACGCTGATCTGAGATCAAAGCCAACCAATGGCCGTGTCTTTGCTTTGAGGTGAAAGGTTATCGAAAGCTTCCAACATCCATCCGCTCTAAGATGGCCGAATAGTAGATATGAAAAAAAATAAACAAAGCGTTAAAGATCATTTGGGATGCGTGTGTCCTGAGTCAAATTCACGACCACCTCAAATTGAATGAGTTAAGAAAAAAAACATCTTTTTTTTTTTCTTTTTGGAATAGGTAGACATTCTCTTTACAGAATTTGACTTTTTTTAATAATTTAACAAACTTTTAAATGTAATTTTTTTTATATATTTATTTTTTACAAAATATAAATTTTAAGAAGACACAATATATGTTTGTCGGCAAAAAATAAGCAAACATGCAAATTACAAAATGGCGATCCAAAATCAAAGACGTACAACAATTTAAATATTTGGGAAATGTTTAATAGAAAACGGAAAGTGCAGCACAGAAATCCGAATTGCTTTTAGCAAAAGATGCCTTCCAAAAGCTAAGCAGAGTATTAAGAAATAGAGAAATTTCGTTAAAAGCCAAGAAAAGAAAGCTTGACTGCTGTGTAATATCAGTCTTCCTATATAACACTGAATGCTGGACAATCTCCTCACAGTGGAAGAAAAGTTTGTAATGTAAGAGAAATAGGGTTGTACAGAAAGATGCTGATAATGGTACGGACTGAACATGTGAGAAACGAGGAAGTTTTAAAGAAAATAATAACAAAGAAGACAGTTATACTTAACAGCGGTAAGTGATATTTGACATTTTTAGGGCACATAATGAGGAAAGAGAGTTTGGAAAATTTGATACTCACAGGATATAATCAAGGCAATATGGACGAAGGAAAATGCCGCATAATCTACCTTAAGAGTTTATATAAACAGTTGACAGAACAGGGTTTAGGAGCGATAGCAAAATGACAAAATTTAGTAACAACTAAAAAGGACAGGAAATTGTAGAGAGCCATGATCGCCAACGCCCTGAAAGAGCGTGTCACATAGAAATAGAATAAACATTTAAATAATTACCTTCGTTTCAGCATGGATATAATTAGAAACGTGCCTTTGCTACAAAATGAAAACAAAATTATTTAATTATTTTTTATTTATTTAATTTATCGTATAAGTAACATCGTGATTAAGTAAGTGTGGTAAATGGTCACCTATACACAATACCCAGTCAGGATCAAATGTAAAACTAGAAAAGAGACAGAAATAAAGAAAATAAAAACCGAGACATCTAAATGCCACCCAGTACCCTTCTTAGCTGGTACCTATTTGGAATTTAGGTAAAAATGGTAGCGGTAAAAATGGCAACGGAAAAAATGGCAGGGTAAAAATGGCAACGGTAAGAATGGCAAAAGTAGATAAATAGGTAAAAATGGCAACAGTAAAAATGGCAAAAATGGATAAATAAGAAAAAATGGCAAAAGGAAAAAAAATATAGATGAATATCTCACAATGAGTTTATTAAAATCTTGGATACAATACATAATGGAAAAACATGAGCAGTTTGTCAAATTAAAATGAATATTCAGTTAAAGCTCCCCCTCCCATGAGATTTTACATTTTAGGCGATTACATCTGAACACACTGAAAAACTTGGGAAAAAACAATTATAGGTCCACTTGATGACGGCTTCCGGTATTGAAATCAGAAACCGACATTAAGCGGTGTTTATCGGAAAACAGTTCCTCGTCAGTTTTGTACACTTTTTTTTTTAATTTCACTAGTTTGAACACGTGGGAATCAGTAATGCAGTCGAATAAAAAAAACAATATATTGGATACATTATTACTATGACGGTTAATATATTTAAATTTTGTTACATTTCTATCTATAAAAAAAACTATTAGACTATTTAAAAAATAGAATAAAGTATTTAAAAATATTTTCAATATAAACTATTTAAAAAGTATTTTCACACAAAAAGAAAACGTTCCAATTATAGAAAATAATAAAGAAACTATTTAAAAATATTTTCACAGAAAACATTCCTATTATAAGAAAGTTTGATTTGATTATTTGTAAGAAAAAACATTCCAATTAAAAAAAAAAAAAAAAAAAACGTTTTATTTGAATGGGATTCCTAACCTTCGCCTTTGCGATTTTTTGATTCCCCGATTCCGATTAATCGTCCCAATACTATATATATATATATATATATATATATATATATATATATATATATATATATATATTAAAACCCTTATGTTCTATATATATATATAAAAATATATATATATATATATATATATATACACACACTGATATACATATATATATATATATATATATGTACACTAATACACTTATTTTATATATATATTTACACTAATACACTTATTATATATATATATATATATAAGCATTAATACACTTATTTTATATATATATATATATATATATATATATATATATATATATATATATATATATATATATAAACACTGATACACTTATTATATATATATATATAAACACTAATACACTTATTTTATATATATATATATATAAACACTAATACACTTATTTTATATATATATATATATAAAACACTAATACACTTATATATATATATATATATATATATATATATATATATATATATATATACATGAATATATATATAAACATCTAATCCTAATGTCACCTATCATTTATAAAATTAATTATAGTCATCAAATTCACTTAAACACGCTTACGATTTGTGCTTTTACTGCAATTAGGAGTAGGAACCTAACGCCCCCCCCCTAAAACTTCTAAAAATCGACATCGAAAATTTTAAAAAAATGTTTTTAATACTAGGAGCGGGAACTTAGGCCCTATTTAAAATAAGTGGAGAAGGAGCCTACCTCCCCCCGCACTTGAGTAAATATCTATTTAAAAATATTTATTTTAAAATATTGAGGGTGGGACTTAGCCCTATTTTAAACTAGAGGGATGGGAGCTTAGACCCATCCTTCTCGAACGGTCATAATTTTCTGTTGTCAAATTGCCATTTTTTCCTATTTATCCACTTTTGCCATTTTTATCGTTGCCATTTTTACCGAGTACCACTTATTTGACATGGCCTTATAAATTTAAATCCAACTCTGTAAGCGTCCAGCTAAATATTCTTGGCATCTTCAGTACTTTCGCTCAAGACCAACGAGAAGTTACTTTGCTTGTCTGAATGTTAAGTATCGATTTACTATTAAATTTTTCCTGGGACCATGTCTTCTCCAGCCATCCTGTTTTTGTCTCTTAACGCTTATTCAACGTATATATATATAAATAAAATATATTCTAACCTATGTAGGCCAGTGAACGACCCATGTCCTTTGTACATACATATTAAGCTTTATTACTAAGTTTATATATATTTAAAATAAATAAATTAATTAATTAATAAATAAAGTTTACTAAATCTGAGAAATGAATTAGCTATTTTTGCAGTAAGTGCCATAAATATTACTTAAATAATATTTAAATATAAAAGTTTAAAAATCGTAAGATACATACACTTTGATGTGGAAAAATAATTTTACTTACTATAAGTAATTCTAATACATTTCCTTCTGTTATAAAGTAATATAGCCTATTAAAACTAACAATGAAAATATTTTAAAGTTGTAATTAAAATTGTAGTTAAATAAAATGATTTCTAACCTAAAAAAAATGTAACCTAATATACATACTTATACTTGATGTAAAAATAATCCTACATACTATAAGGGATTCTAATACATTTAACTGTTCTTAAAAAAAATATAGTATAATAAAAATTAAAAATGAGAATATTTCAAATCGTAGTTAAATAAAAAGTATTCTAATCTGAACACCCGAGAAAATCTTTAAATTTACAAATAGAAAAAAATGCCGTAAGAATTTTTTTGCCGTTAACAATAAATTAAAAAAAAATCCAGACGACATGCATTCAACGGATGTCAGTTTTCATTGAAAAATACATCCCTACCCCTTACCAAAATGTAGCTAATAACCGATACAATGATGCAGACATAAGGAAAACCCAGACACCCCTTGTCCAGTTGAAGTAGATTTATCTGTAACCATGGAAACGTGATTTTAGCTGTGTCTTTAAAACCCAGTAATTTTTAAAGTTACTCCAAAATTGAAAAATGAAATGGAACTAATGTCTTTAATTTAATTGCAAAATTAAATTAGTGGCTTTTAGCATCCATTTTTGAAACATGGTTAGAACTGTGTAGCGGAAAAAAACATATTTTAAATCAATTAATTTATAATAGTAATGCTCTGTAAATTTACATTGAGCACTATTTTGTAAAAATAAAAATATCTATAAGAACACCGGATTATATATCTTACTGTTCTTTCTTTATATTTAACTTTTTGTTAAAATGAACGAAATCTAAAGAGTATTTTATAAGGTTTAATGGAGCTGAACATTATTTTTATGTTTAGATCCATTTAAACTGATCAAATTTTCTACTAGTATGTTTCAAATGGAGTCTGGTAAATTAGTGTGTGTATTTAAATGGATTCTAATACAACTGTGGTCAGATCGGTGTAACATATCATGGATGATTTTACGGAATTATAGAATATTTGAACAGTTTCTACAGACTCTGTGTCCAAAATAGAAAACACTTGTTCAAACACACAAAAAATCAATTAAAGGCTTAATCGTAGTAGCTTGACTGTCGTATTAAACGAAACATGTATAAATGAAGAATTGTTGCCTAAATACACACATTTCGTCCTTCTATTCATCCATAGCTGTAAGAAGAGATTAATTCATACCTTTCCAAAGGGTATTAGCAAGTAAGTGAATTTAATGAACTCGACTGGAATTTGAACTCGGCTCTCCTCAATCCGTGCTTATATATATATATATATATATATATATATATATATATTCTTCAAACTCTACAACTACTGCCTCGCTGATTCTTGCTTTCCAGCCTGTTGGAAGATATCCTCTGCCGTCCCTGGCTTTAAGAACTCTGGAAACCCTTCTGATCTATCTAACTACCCGCACATCAGACTCCTACCTCTCTTCCGCAAAGTCTTCGAGTCTTTAATTAATGCCAAAGGGGTTAAGCACCTTACCTCCTATGATCTGAGAAGCAATATAGTTTCCGCTTTGCCCTGTCTACCGCTGATGTGCTTACGGCCATTGCTGAATATGCGTACCAAGCTTTTGATAATGACGGTGAGGCTCGACCTGTTGCTGTAAATATATCGAAGGCGTTTGAGACGGTTTGGTATGCTGGCCTTTTACCTAAGCTTCAGGGATACGGTATTACGGGACGATTATTTAATTTAATGAAATCATTCCTGTTTAACCGTGAAATGAAGGTTGTCCTGAACAGGTTCTTTTCTAGTTCCTTCCATAGGAGCGCTGGTGTTCCTCAACGACATATCTTTGGTCCTACACTGTTTGTGATCATCATCAATGATCTTCCTGACGGCGTTAGTTCACAAGTCGGCGTCTACGCAGACCACACTACCATTTACTCCTGTCTCAATAGTAAATCCGGTATTGCTGACAAAGTTAATCTGGCCGTTGGTCTCGAAAATGACCTCTAATTTGTGGTTGACAGACAGGAAATCGCTTGTGAATTTTAATGCATCCAAAACGAAATTGCTGTCATTTACTCACCATAGAGAAAGTCCCCTGTCTTTTATCAGCATGGCTGATGTCCATCTCGAAGAAAGCGCTTCACCGCGCTTTCTTGGTTTCACGTTCTCTACCGACCTGAGGTGGAACAACTACATTGAATCAATTGTTGCATCTACTGCAAGGAAAGTGGGTTCGCTGTGTCTCGTTTGAGTTCATCCTTCACGTCTACAAATCCACCATTCGTCGATGCATGGATGTTGCCTTATATGGTTTGGTGTCCCTGCTGTTCGTCTCTCGGTTCTCTAAAAATATCCAAAGACGGATATGCAATCTGATCGATCCTAACTTGGTGCCTCGACTCCAGTCACTTTCTCCCCGACGTAACGTGGCTTCCCTCTGTCTTTTCTATAAATATTTTCATGGCATCTGCTCCGACAAGCTATTTTCACTGGTACCCCGAATTGAAGCTTGCTACTAGATTAGTGTCTCGGCCTACCCACTTTCACTATCGAAACGGTTAAATGTAACTGCCTCTTCTACTGTAGCAGCTTTCTCTCTCGCCTTTCCCGACAGTGGATCTCCCTTCCTCTTACTTACTTCCCTATTAACTATCATCTTCAAAAATTAAAAATGTAATATCTATCGGCATCTTCTGTTGCCTTGAACGCCGTTCTTTTTTTATCCTTTCCACACCCCCATACCCAGTCTTTTCCCTTAATTACACTTTCTGTAGTCCCTTGCATACTAGTGGCACTATCGCTTTGCTTGGTGTGAACTGCTTTAAAAATCACTAAACATAGACTCAGTTCTCGGTGGGAAGTTCGGAAGGGAAACTCCTGATGAGTCAAGGGAAGAATTTAAGGAGAATTTACGGACGAAACATTCAGCTTTATTAGCAGAAGATGTTAACATCTCAAATTGATGAAGAGAGAAGGAATAGTGTACTTAATCTTATTTAATACACTATTAGAGAGCTCCCAGTAATCACGAGAGCTAAAGTTTGTTTAAACGCAATAAGGTGCCTCATTCTCACAGCGAACTGAGACATAACTCCTTCGAGGACTTGTTTACATTTATCACGAGCAGTAACAAACAGGTGTCTGTTGTGACGGGATCTGTCGTATAGAATAGAATGGTTCCTGGGGCCTGTAGCGATAGTGCGAACTGCTGTGGACCATGGAGAAGATTGATATTTCACCTGGTATTTCCGAGAAGGATTAAAAAGAACCCTACTGACCCAGGAGAAAACCCCAGTGACACAATTCACAGTTTGAAGATTAAAAATATCAGTCTAGGGTGCTTCTTGACGAAAATCACTGAGTGAGTACCAATCAGAAATAATGGAAAGAGGTCTTATGAATAGGAGATTCCTGTTTAATAGATGGTGGCAACGACATATCAGTCGATTGTACAGAGTGATCTGTGTTTCCAAGAGAACAGCGTTGCAATAAACAAGCATGCCCAACGATAGGGGGTAAGAAATAGGTCAAGTAGGGAAGCCTGTTTCTCAGATTTGCTAGGGAAACGATTTGAGTAAGGAATGGACCAATGGAAAAACGCCTGAATACTGACCACATCAGTAACATCAGAATGTTTAAACCACTTGTGGTACGAATTAAAACCGCCGAAGACAAAGATGTTCACAGATAGGTGGAGGATGAGTGTGTCCATTATTTACATTATTCGGACTATTGTCCTCATCTTTGTCGCCATATTTATTGCAACGTTTCGGCCGTTGTACGCTCCGGCCTTCTTCAGGTGATTGGAATGTCGAACTGAACCCTTTATTTCTAGTTCTAGTTCCACGTGCCATGTTTAATAGATGTCAGTTATCAGTTATCTCCTGTTAATTTTCCCTCTGAAAGTTCTCCACTGCCTTAACCGGGTATTGAATTCACACTCTTTGGGTCCTGTCACTGGATCTAACCAACGCCTTTTCCACTGTGCCATGTGTCCTCGAGAAATATAGACAGATAATGAGTGTGTCGTTTCAATAATGTCACAGATTACACCGCAGTCCTGAGAATAACTGGACGATAAAGGAAAAAGAGATAGCTAACAGAATGTAATAATGAAAGACGAAAGCATATGAAAGAATTGTCTAGGGACTCTAGAGACAATTCCCATATCATCGGAAGATTATCACGTAAGTAATCATTAATTACGAATGCTGGAATCTAGTCGGCAGAGAGGAAGATAGCCTTGAACAACAGTGAATTCATTAGTAGCAATGGCTGAATTTAAGTTTGTTTCGAAAAATGTAGAGATATTCGTCGACGGTTCTGTGAAAAAAGATTCTATACTGCTGCTGGTGGAGCAGGCACAACGAATATTGGACAAAGAAAGGCTGGGGTGGGTAGAATTTCTTTTGGTTACTTGTTTTCTCATATTTCGTTTCGTTGTGTGTGTCATGGGGAGATTTAAATTGAAAAAAAAGAAAGGGCCAACATAGTTATGCGTCGTCAATGTCAATAAGATCAAGTCAGAGCTGGCTGAGAACAGATCATAATGTGCCCACATGTTGGCACACCCAAAATATTATTACAATATATATATACAGGGTGTCATGGATAAATTGTCTAAATTACGCAAAAAAAAAAGAAGAGAAAATAACACTGTCATCTCATTTTAAGAGATAGATTTACCAAAATTACACAAACATATCTTGAAATACAATAGTAAATTTATTCAATAAAATCGCCATTGGATTCCACGACGACCTCTAGACGACTTTGGAATCTCCTGCATTTCTTTTGGACGACCTTGTTTAAATTGGTGAATTCAGCCATAATACTTGATCATCTTTGATGTTACAAGGAGTTTTGTACATAATAATCAACGGCTGTGCAGTCTGGGAGTTAGGTGGCCAGATGTAAGTGGGTGATCTGGTCGCAGAATTTGTCTATCATCTATGACAAGGATCTCCTGCTTGTGTGGCATGGTGCAGAGACCTGTTGCTAAACATAGTGCCTTCCAGCAGCCACCATCTTAACTCAGGGCAGCAAAACATTTTCAAGACACTTGACTAGTTTCTTAGTAACCTTATTAAAGGAAGAAAAAAAAATACCATGCTGATGCATATCTATAACACCTAATAAAGCGTACAAAAATTAATTCATCCACAAAACAGATTTTCTAATAACATCACTAATTATATTGTTGACGAATATATAAGACGTTCTAATAGAAATGTTAAGTATAAAATATATACATCCTCAAATAATCCTAAATATTTAATAATTTCATTTCGCAATAAAATATATTATAATTCTAAACAGGGCAAAAATATCCCCCGGCCAAAAAAAAAAAAAAACTAATATCATATATATAATTTAAATATCCCTTGGAGATATTCCAAAAGAAAAAAAAAGAATATATATGTTGGTCATACCACAACCACGTTGTCAGGAAAGTTGAGTTTTCATATGAATGATGCATCTCA
>CAHIKZ030004577.1:1330000-1495000 GCA_903632075.3 Acanthosepion pharaonis | reverse complement strand
AACTAATTTCCATCAAACAATTTTTCCCCAATACATATTGTCCATCTTTTTTCATTAATCCTATTTAATTTATTAAACTTGATTTAGCTCTGTTGAGCGAGGTTCAAAACCATTAGTTGGCCCGTTTTTCAGTTTTACTTTTTACGCATTATCATCATGAGTGGTAATAAAAATAATTTTTATCTATGGACGTCATAACGTTTTATAAATCATGTCATTGGTTCATCAAGGCTGGTAAATTTGAGAACATTCATGAATGTTCCTCAAGTGGTTGAAAGGTCAATCAAAGCATGTGGAAGTCACAAAGTGTCCTAATTTAAATCTGGTGAAAAGTAAAATGAGCGAGTAATATTCAATATTTTTTTAAAATGAATATTGCTTGGATTATTATTAGATTGTTACGTTATGAGATGGCAGTATGTGCTGTACATCTTCAAAGCAGAAGTAACGGATTTAATCGTTTTTTGGGGAGGGGTGTTTGTTTTTTTTTTAAATATTTGCTGTTGTGTATGTTGACTTGGGAAAGTAGTAATTATTTCAGGAAAGTTGAGACTGGGAATAAACAGGTGCTGATTGAAATTTTGATAATATTCGATGGTGGCACTTTGGCGGATTTTCCTTCTGAGTAAGTTACTTTCTCTTTTGATGAATGTGACATTTTTTTTTAGATTAAAACTCTGGTCAAATTCATTTTTGTGTATTACTAGTACATTTGTTAAATTGTTGTTTATGAGGTTCCTTTTGTAAATTTCTACATGTTTCCCGAATGTATGGAAGAACAGTTTTGCCAATTTATTTTATATTTGCCTGCTTCTGAATTATTATTGTTATCAGCATTTTTATTTCTGATTATATCCATAACGATTTTGGAAGTGGTTTTGACCATTTGGATTTTGTTTAGATGAGATAGATTGTTCTGGATAGTGGACATTACGGAATTGGTCGGTAGTATTATGTATCTGTTCTTGTATAATTTATTATTATAGATGATATTGTTATTTGGATGCACCTTTGTTTTTGCGTTGTGAATGAAGTGATATGGATATTGTAGATTTTTGAATATGCTTTCTTAGTGTTTCTGCGTTGGGTAGGTATGGGGGCCGAGGCTGCCCTAACAATGAGCTTACGCCGTGCAAGAGAATGGCAGCGTTGACGAAAGCTATGGGAAACATTGTTCACAAAACTGCTAAATACTCACGCTACAAGATGCAAATCAGGAGTGGACAGACATGTTAAAATCTAAAATCCAAAGTAGATGATTTTATATATATATATATATATATATATATATATATGTGTGTGTGTGTGTGGCTTAGGGATAGAATCTCCGATTGACTTTAATTCAGTCGAGTCTTGATCATAGCTAGAGGCGAACGAACGTCTAGCCACACGGATGGGCGGTGATACGGCGAAACAGTCTGTTTGTGGATGACAATATATATGCTCCTGAAAAAATTATTTTGGTTGAGCTCTTTGGGGAGGAATTGTGAGTTTGTAAACAGTGACTATTACTGCTAATAATGCAAGACTCTTCGGTAAAATGAATTGATTTCTCTCAGTCACTGTGTGCTTATCTAAAAATAAATACACTTAAATTCACCTTCATCCCCGCCGTGCGCCAAGGGCTTAGGGGTAGAATCTTCGACTGACGCCAATTCAGCCGGGTTTCAATCCTAGCTAGAGGCAACCAGACGTCTAGCCACACTGATGAGCTGTGATACAGTGGATGACTATATATAAATTATACACAACGTCTGTTTGAAAAGTAACGTGACTGGTATTACAAACAATTTAATTACATTCGAGTTTAATGCACTATTAACAGATTTCTGTAACGTTTCTGTGCACTGTTAGGAGGATTCTTCTTGGATGTCCCCCTGTTCTGTTGTCATGGCCCTCTTGATGACATGCATGTCTTCAAAACGAGTACCCTTGAGCTTGGGTAAAAGAAAAAAGTCACACGGGGGAAGACCAGGTGAATAGGGATTGTTGTTCCAGTTCGGCAATGTTCTTCTCGACCAGGAACTGTCGGATGCTCAGAACGTTGTGAGTAGTTGCATTCTCATGGTAAAGCAGCCACGATTTGTTCTAATTCTCGAATGGGAAAATAATTCAATGGTTGTAGAAAGCTAAGATTACAGTTCTTAAAATATTATGTTAAATGATAACACAATGCGCTTTTCAATCTTTCCACCAGAGCTCACACAGCACAACCAAACCCGTTACTTTTCAAACAGTCTTCGTGTATATAGTGTGGGAGGGGAAATATTCGTACACTATGTACTTTTTTTTTTTATTTAACACAGATTTTAGAAAAGAATTTTATAATCTATACAATATTTATATACCATGGTACAATACTGCAATATGCAAAAAAAAAAAAAAAAAAAAAAAAAATCAGACAAAATTGTTATATAAATAAATTATATGAAATTAAAAAATTTGGAGGCGAAAAATTTATTGGTACAACATTATAATACCTATTTAATATTTTGTAGTATATCGCTTACTCAATTGAACAACAATCAGTCTCTTTTGCTGTAGCTTTTAACCAATGATATCCATTGGTATTTTACTCCATTCTGTTTTGCATATTCTCTTTAGGTCCAGGGTGTTTTTCAGAACTCTTATTAACTTGAATTTTTAATAAACGCTGCAAATTCTCTATTGGATTCAGGACTGGAGAAAAATGGCTTATTGAAAACAAAATCAATACACTCGAATGGTTATTCGAGTGTATTGGCATTGTTTTCAATAAGCCATTTTTTCGTAAATGTCTCCGTATGTTTAGGGTCTTGTTGCAAAATCCATTCATTTGAGAGTCCAAGCTTTACGACTGACCCAAACAAATTCGAGTTCAAAACAGTTTAGTATATTTGTGAATTCATTCTACCATCTATTATCTCTAAATTACCCGTAACAATAGCAGAAAAATATCCCCAAACCATAATATTGCCACAACCACATTTCCCCGTTGCACGTGTGTTTTTCGGCGAAATGGTTTTGCTGTATTTCGCCAAACGTGGGTCCTTGAATTACACCCAAATAGTTTAATTTTTGCTTCCTCTGTCCATAAAACACTTTCCCAAAATGATTTTGATTTATTCTTATGCCCATGAACAAATTCTAAGCAGCCATCCTTATGTTTCTTCAATAGTAGTTGAGGTTTTCTTGGCGAACGCAATCTTCATTGAATTCAATGAAATTCATTGCTTATTGTTCGCTTTGTAGAGATAATACCTGATGCTTTTAATTCTTCCTGTATTTCTCTGCGAGTAGTCATTGGATTTTCTTGAATTTTGAGCTGAATTCTTCTCATTGATTTGGGAGAAATCTTACGTGGTGCACCAGATCTCGATTTATTCTCAACAGTTTTAACTTTTTTTTTACCCAGCAATAACAGAATAGTAGTAAATTGTATATACAGGATATCTGCTATTTTTCTATAGCTTTTGCCTTCCTTCCAATGTTTGATGATCAATTCTTTTTGCTTTTCCCCATAGTGATAATTATTGTGTTTGATTTGTGTGCAGAGATAATCTTATATAAGTAATAAATTGCGGAATGTTCTAGATTGTTCCGGTAATAAGATAATTGAAAGAATCTAGCGAAATCTTACAAATAATTATGTAAATATAGGTAACTTAAGCCTTTTGGCATTAAAGACATTTTGCTCGAATACTTTTTCACCCCGAAATTTTATAAATAAGACAATTTCATTTATAGCAGAATTTTCTAATCGTTTTTTGCATATTGCTACATTATGCAATGGTGTAGAAATATAGTATATTTTTAATAAGTTATAACTATATTCATTGAAAACTTTCATAGTGTACGAATATTTGTTTCATCCCACTGTGTATGTATGTAGGTATGTATGTGTATATATCTGCTCCCGGGAAATCTGGTTGACCTCTCTTGAGAAAAGGGTAATTTTAAGAACAGTGGCAAAAGAATTTAAAAATATAGGTTAGATGTTAGGGGCGGGGGTATTCCTACATGTTTCGGGGAAATATCATATTAAGGTGGTTCTGCTAAAAGGAAAGCAGTCCGGTATCACACTGCACCGACTCGTTTTATTTATAGGACTTTATTTGAAAATAACTGTTAGTTAATTAAACGATGAATTTTAGACAGATTAACCGTTTTTGTGTTATTTCTTGTTAAATCATTTATTGGGGGCGCCAGTGCTTCTGGTTATTACTGATAGACGTTCATATTAAATGAGTTGATGCTACAGTAGCAACTAGAAACTTAGGTGATTAACTGTAGTGGATATACGAAGTAGGCTGAGTAACTGATCTTTAAAACGAAAGATTTTAAAAGATTCTCTTTGCCTTCGTTTTTAGGTAGAGTAACTACGCTAACGGGACACGCTCCTCTCCAATCGGTCAGTAAATATGATTTTTCTTTGTTCAGAAATATAGAAATTTTTAACGACAAACCTACGCTCCCACCACCAGAATTTTTTTTTTTTCATTCTATTTTATTGGATAAATATTTAATAAACATTTCAACCAATCGTGTATTTGTTTTCGTTCTGTATCTTTTGGCTGGGAACATTTTTATGGTATAGATATATTTACTCTGGGTAGACATACACACAGACGTGATTACTGGTGACTCTGTAATAGTGTGTTAAATAAGTGAATGTTCTCTATTCCTCCTCTCTTTAAATAATTTAATATATTAACATAAAAAAAAATTATCATTAATATAATTAACGTAAAAAGCTGAATGCTTTGTCCGTAAATTCTCAAACTCTTCCCTTGACTCATCTAGAATATCACTATCTTCCCACCTAGAACTGAGTTCATGTTGAGTGATATACATAAACCCTTCTATGGTTTCTACTATCAACTCTAAACTGGAACCCCACAAAGCATGTGGACCTTGATGGTATCCCTGTAATAGTCATTAAGAAGTATGCTCTCGAACTGGCCCTTGTTCTCTCTAAATAGCATAATAATTACCTCGCCGCCTCTTGTTTTCCGTCGTGCTGGAAGTCCTCATCTGCTGTTTCAGTTTAAGAAACTCGATTGAACCGTCCGACTATCGACTTATTAGACTTCTCCCTCTTTTGGCGAAATTCTTAGAGGCCCAAATCAATATCTGTCTATATTTCTGAGATGAAAGATTGTGAGATCAATTCCCGGTTAAGGTAGTAGCGAACTTCCAGAAGAGAATTAACAGGAGATAACTGATATCCATTAAACATGGCACGTGGAACTAGAAGAGTCTACCAAAGTGTGCGAAATAAAGGGTACATTTCGACATTACAACCACCTGAAGAAGGCCAGAGCGTACAACGGCCGAAACGTTGAAATAAATATGGCGACAAAGATGAGGACAATAGTCTGAATAATGTAAATAATACCCTAATCAATGTTGAAATGATTAAGCATCTCACGTCGCAGACTTTAGTCATACCTGGTCAACTGCTGATGCAATGACGATAAATACAGAATGAGACTATCAACCTGTAGATAAAACTGATGAAGGCCAGGCTGTATCTTTGAACATCTCGAAAGCTCCCGACAGGTTTTGGCAGGCAGGTCTTCTCCACAAGCTGAAAAGTTACACTGTCTCAGGGCAAATTTTTGAAAGGATCCAATCTTTCCATTCGAATCGTAAAATGAAAATAATCTTCAATGGCTACTTTTCCACTTCGTTTTAATGCCTCCAAAGCCAAACTGATCTTTATAAATCATCTAAGAGGACCCTCCCTGCCTTTCATCAGCAAAGCTAATGCTGACCTATAGGAGAGTGACTCGCGGCACCTCCTCGAGCTTCGTCCTGGGTAAGACGTTAATCTCCATCCGCGTCCAGCAACAAGTCCTCTGATCAGGAGGTTTTGAGGAGCGTGGAACGACCTCTGGTGTTCCCAGGTCCACCCTGACCCGGGGTAGTAGCACCTGTTAGGGTACCAGCTATGGGCAAATAGTTAACTATTACCAGCAATACTTTTTTGAAAAAAATTATTACCAGCAATACAATTTTGAAGGAAATATATTGCCACAAACAGATTTTTGACAAAACAAAATATTACCAGCAATAAAAAATTTTGTCAGCATTAAATAACCCATTGAGATTGATATGTCGTTATACAAAATAAACCAAACCAATCTAAACCAAAGAATACATATTCTATTCATACGAATCTATCCTAAAAATGTCGGCATTAAATAACCCATTGTGGATGATATGCCGTGAAACAAAATAAACCAAACCAATCTAAACCAAAGAATACATATTCTACTTATACGAAACTATCCTAAAAATGTTGTCGGCATTAAATAACCCATTGAGGTGTTGATATGCCGTTAAACAAAATAAACCAAAGCAAACCTTTTCGAGCTAACGTCCCCTCATGACATGAAGTGAAAAGACTACATAGAATCCATCGCTAGGTCATCTACTAAGAAAGTTGTTTCACTGTGTTGGGCTAGATAGATTCTAGAGATAAAACCTATCTTACATATTTAAAAGTCTACCATTTGTCCATGCTTCGAATATGTCTGTCACATATGGACCGGTGCTCCTATTATTTATCTAGAAAAGAAGAATCAGTAATATTATTGGCGCCTCGGCTTCACTCACTTTCCCACCAACGTAATGTTGTCTCCTTGAGCCTTTTCCTTAAGTACTTCCATGTTAATTGTTCAGATGAACTCTTCTCTTCGATACATAAACTTTTTGAAATTAAGCGTAGTACTAGGTAGGCGATGATGTATCACCAATTTACAGTTGGTTTGGCTTGATGTAACCGTAAATTTTAGCTAACAGTTTCTTTTCTCGGACTTCTCGCTTGTGGAACTCCCTTCTGGCTCGAAACTGTCAAGCTAACTTTAACCTTCAAAAATTTAAATACAACGTCAATCGCTATTGTCCTCCTGATTACTCTTTTTTCGCTCGCAGCGTTAGGCAACGTTTTTGTTGCTAACTCAGTAACTCCATGTGTCTTAGTGGCTTTACTGACTTTCATGGGGTGAAATCGATTTAAGAAAAAAATATCTCTTGCCATGCTATGTATTGGGATTTATTTTTTTTTTAGAAGAAATGTATGATTGATATGGGCGTGACCTATTCGCATTCTTGATAGGACGATTTCTTTCTTCCAGAGAAATAAGCGCTATATACATAATAGATAAAATGTGTGATAAAGTGGTTCTTTTTTTTTTGTTTTGTTTTTTACTGCTTTTTTTAGCGGTTAAAATTATGCTTTATAAACAATAAAATATATTTACAAAATAAAATTATGCATACACCGGTACATAGGCTCGTTCCTTCTCAGAAATCTCTAAACTTTAAATGGTGACTTCAGATAAAATTTCTTTGTTGTCTTCAGACGTCTGCATCTTGCCGGAATCGGGTTCAATTATTATCTTATACTGTCCTTTCCAAGAGTTAAACACCCAATCTATGAAGATCCTTTCGCTATGATGTCGCTTGTAAGTACTTCGATTGACGTTTTTATTCTTGCAGGCTTCGATCACTGAAGAAATCGGCTTCGTCGTGCGTACTGGGGTCATTTTTATTTCTCGGTTACTTGGAAAAGGGATTGGGGGTAAATTGCCCTTAGGATAATTATTCAAATCGTAAATCATAACTTGGTAGTCAAGCGGAGTCAGATGTGCAGCCAAGTAGATATGTCCATCAAATACTACCACTTGTTTGCTGCTTGTAAAGGGACACAAAGGCGTGGTTTTCTTGCCAGAGATGGAACTTACGACCGACGAAGTCCACGCGTATCGGAGCGGGAAATGTGACGGCTTGGGGATTGTCAGAGAAAGAGAGTTCAATGACTTTAGAGACGAGTTGCCAACTTGGTAACACAGGTTTACTTGACTAGTAGCATCCTCCTCGGTAAAATTTAACTCTGAAGGTAAATCGCTCAGACCAACTACCGTGTTGAAGCGAGCGACAAAGATCACCTCGGGAAACACTAGAATATCCAAGCACTGATTCCACGTCTTACACGCCGTGAACGAATAGTATTCTTTAACCTGGTGATTATAAAGGAACGTTACAGACACATTACCGGTACTAAAAAACTCTTGAAGAAATATATACACAATAGGTTCGTCTGGAGAATGGCCAGTTGAATCATAGATCGGAGACATCATCACTTCGGATCTTGGCTGTACATTTCTGTTGAAATCACGCGAGAAAATAGTGTCCCCGAGCAGCTGCCATCCAGTACCTTCACTGAGAAAATATCGATAGACACCCCATCCTACGATGTTCTGTTGAGTTGTTATAGGATTGATCCCATAAAGGAAGCCGTGACGACAAAAATAGTGATATGGTTGTGCCGAGCCGACGTCACAATTCCGATAATTACTATGTGGATATGAGCCCGGGATTGAAGTCTGCTTGATGGTGCCACTTGGCAGATGAATGTAAGTAATGACGTTGATTTCAACCTCAAAATAAGCTAGGTATTCGCCGTTTAAAAGGCCCAATAACTCGCCGTCGATTACAGGTAAATTAAGCACGTGCCACTTTCTCATTTCAGGACAGTAGAAACCGGTTTTACCGCAATAGCTTTGCACGACAACCGTCCAGTTGCCAATCAGCGGAAGTTGGTCAGCTGCAGTCTCATTCGTTAGACAGGCTGGAATTTCGTTCGCGATTTTCTGCTCTCTGTGCCACGTGACCAGTTCGTACTTTTTCCTGGATGACAGCGGCAAATGACTTATAACGTCTTCGCTGACAGGATTCTTCTGAAACCAGTTTTCAACGCAGACTTTTCTTTTTCGTACATTAGCTGACAGCCAACAAAGTACAAGACTCGCCCTTACCGATTTCTTGTAGTTGGAAATTACCTCCATGTTTAAGAAAGCCAGGAAGTTCTGCGATTTCATTGAGGCAATCTCTGGACTAAAAACGATCGAGTCTTCAGACCTTTGTAGTAAAGAGTCGCACACTTCTATGAGTTTGATCGCCTCATATCGTTCTGCTAGCCTCATTGTGCTGATCACATTGGCCACGCTGAGTCTGTGTAGGAGAAATTGAAGACAATGGCTCTGGAGATTTACCATAAGCGTCATGTGTGCCGCTTCTAGGATGGTCTCAATATTTTCATCAGACATTAAAACGCGTCCCGTGTATAAATAGTCGATGAATACGTCGGCCATTTTGACATCGCTAAATATATGACTTAAGTCAATTTCGTTCCTTATGTTTTCCAAAAAGCTGGACCGGAACATTCCTTTGAACATTTGACATTCTGCACTCAGAATCGCCCTAGAAGAAATTTAAAGAGGAAAATGGTAAATATTATGTATATAAAAGTCTTACATGATTACTTTGGTAAAATAAATATTTAATAAAAAAAAATTACTTTCCTAAATACTGATAAAAAAATTCTATAATATTTTGAAATATTTATTTTACGACGTAGAATGCAGAAAAGTCCACTCATTTACAAACAGTATGCAGGTCGGTTCTCTTTGATAGAAATCTGTATTCGGCAGAGCATCTTAATTTGGTTTGGTTTATTTTATTTTACGGCATATCAACCTGAATGGGTGATTTAATGGCGACAAGATTTTTATTGCTGGTAATATTTTTTTTCTTAAAAAATTTACTGCTGGTAATAATTTTTTCTTCAAAAATGAATGACTGTAATAAATTTGGCAAAAATGTATTGCAAGTAATAAAACCTATTTTTTACACTTTTATAATGTTTTCCCTTCAGTTTGGGTGGGGTCAACTATTTACCCATTGCTGGGATTCTGACAGATGCTATCACCCTGGGTCATGTTTGACCTGGGAACACCAGCAATTGGTTCCACGCTCCTCAAAACCTCCTGATCAGAGACCATGCTATTGGATGTAGTTTAACTTCTTACCCAGAACGAGCAGGGCATCTTATATCGCTTGTGTACCAAGTGATGATTTACGATCTGAATAATTATCTCAACGGTAATTTGCTCCCAGTCCCTTTTCCAGTAACTGAGAAATGCGAATGCCCCCAAGACATATGACAAGGTTTATTGCTTCATTAATTATAGCCTGAAAGAATGAAAAGTTTTCAGGTGTATATACAGTGTTTGATTATCACTTAAAGTGTGAAATTGACACTATCAAGAGGGGAAAGTCTCAGACCAGTTATACTACTTCGGATTTGAATAACCAGAGCGAGTAAATGGATTTATTTTAATATGGATCAAAGGAACTTATATTAAGTTAAAACTGGAAAAAAATTCTTTTTCAGGACTGGGTAGCACACACATATATATATATATATATATATATATATATATATATATATATATATATATATATAACGCATGGTATGTATTCCAGGGTCGAAATGCCGGTTACTAAACCGACCACCCTTCCTGAAGTTCTTTTGAGTGACGCGGCTCCTTAGCGAGCCAGTAGGACGAAAAATAAGACCTAACATTGTGCGGAAGAACTTTCTCTGAGTCAACGGCCAGCTAACTAGAGGTGGTGTCTCCATAAATCACCGAAGAGAAGGCAACGGGAAACCACTCCACTATCAATCCCAAGTATAGTATGGTCGACAAATCACAAAACCTTTTGAGAGCCACAAAGGATAGGGGGCAATGGAAGGCCATGATGACTACGTTCCGAAAGGACACGGCACATAAAAAGAAAAGAAAAAGAAATGGACCTTAAGCACTTAAAGGATTTGGGTGCCCTCATACATCTGCGAGTTAAGTATCTTAGCATGGAGACATAAGCTGAGTAAGTAGATCATGGCAATGCCAGCTGGAAATCAATAAAGATGGAACCAAAGGCACATACGATCATCAAGAGAGGCTAATCATCGGTTCTATCACAGAACAATGCCAATGCCTTGGGAATCTAAACCAGAAAGAACCAATCGAAACCATTTCAAATTAATTCTAACCAGAATGTAACAGAACTGTGACCGGAAGTGACTGTAATCAACAAACCAGAACGTTATATAATCACAGTTATAAAGTCAGAATAATGCGAAACAAAAATTAGAATAATCTACTCCTGTGATTGTTCACAAAAGTTAAATCCCATGAAGTTTTTTTTTTTTTTTTTTCGTTTTTTTTTAATCGATTCACACCAAGCAAGGCGGGAAGCCATTAGCACGCAAGGGGGTTACAGAGATTTGAAGCGAGAGCAGATAGGAGTGATAGAGGAAAGGATGGGAAGAAGGATACTGGATAGATCAAGGCAACTGGAGACTTGAATAGTTGGAGATTATAGCTATCAGGAGGATCAAGGCAACTGGAGACTTGAATAGTTGGAGATTATAGCTATCAGGGAAACAGGAAAAGGGAAGGGAGTTCCACAGGCGAGAGGTGCGAGATATGAAGCTATTGGAGTAAAAGAGACGGCTACATTTAACAGTTTCAACAGTGAAAGGGTGAGAGCGGGATGCCAGCCTCGTAGGACGCTTGAATCCATGGAGTCTGGTAGCCAGAGAAAACAGCTCCTCGGAGCAATTGCCATGAAAGTATTTGTAAAAGACAGAGAGGCGACGGCACGTCTGTGAGAGAGCGACTGCAGACGAGATGCCAGATCAGCACCAATTACATTGCATATCCGTTTCTGGATCTTATCAAGAACCCTGAGGCAAACAGAAGGGGCTCCAGACCATATATGGCAGCAATACTCCATGCAAGGCCGAATGTTTGATTTGTAGATTTAAAGCGGTACAAGGAGCCAACTTTCCTTGCGGTGGACGAAACAATTGACTCAATGTATTTGTTCCATCTCAAGTCAGTAGACAACGTGAGTCCGAGCAGCCGCAGAGAGGCGCTCTCGAGAAGCTGAGCGTCAGACATTCTAAGGGGAGGGGGCAGGGAAGGATCTCTGTGGTGATTAATAGAGAGCAGTTTTACTAAGACTAACTTATTCAAGAAGTGGGGATGTGATGTATTTATAAATACACGCCTCATTACCTCCCTTATCCCATTCTTTAATCAACAAATCGCAGTAAAGATTCGTAATGGCGCCCGGCAGATTAAAATGTTAATCGTATTCGACGTATTTATTTATATGTGTACAACAACGTCATAATTTCTATGCTTCCCACTTACCTTGATACCCAGAGAACGTGTGCTTATTTTGCTTAATGTTTAATCCAGCCCGGTTCATTATGTACCGTTGATTTCTGTGTTCACATACAAAGGCTTTTTCCCCATAAACGCAATATTATTTTACTAAATTCAAATGATAATGTCTGCCTTTAATTTTTATTCTATTTTCGAGTTGCGCATCAAAATAAAAATGGTGTCAGTATCGTAGACAAAACATGTCTAAAACAACATTTAATCCTTGATAACGATATCTTGAGGCAATGAAATAAGAGAAGCAAGAACTTCTCAGTTTAATCATAATTTTGATTTGAATATGCAACAGCTTATTCGAAAATTGTAAAAGAGAAATAAAACTTAAACTTACCATCTCAACTGAATTTTATAAAACTTATTTAAAGAAAATCTGTGTATGTATATGTACGTACATGTGTATGTGCGTGTGATTAAAAATGACAAATGTCTTTAGTTTCATTTTGTGTTTTCGAGTTGGAATAATGGATATCATCTCGAATTGAGGAATCGTAGAACCGAGTTCAAATTCCAGTCGAGTCCATTACATTTACTTACGTGCTATTATCCTTGCGAAATGTATCAATACATCGCTCCTATGGGTAAATAGCAGGACAGATTGGCTTCTATAGCCATTGGGAGGCAACTGGTCAAAAAGAAGAAAAGACTTAATTCTAAACCGACAACTAGGCTCTGTAGCTATGGCTGGCAACCAGACTAGGAGAAGAAATCTGAATTCAAATCCGGAACTGGTGATTCTAAGACATTCCAATGTCAGATTTGGTTCTAGCAACGGCGCCAAGCTGTATTGTTTTTTGCCTTTGCCAACGTAGATGGCATGATGAGAGCACACATACTGTCGATCTGTCATTAAGAAAAAATTCCTGCTCAGGCTGCGTTCTTCGGGCAAAGATCAAAACTAACGGATGCCAATTGTGTTTTATTGTGTGCAAAGAAGAATTTTTTACATTCCATGAGTATCGAAATTGTCCAAATGCTTGTTCGTTCTAAGGGCTTCCGGTTAATCGATAAGCCATTTTCAAGGTGAGGTGGATATATTCTTAATTCCTGAATACGGACAGTACATTATGGCTGTCTTCATAATCAATGTTGTTTAGAGTTGATGTTTTGTTTCTTATTCCATTATGAAGACTTTCATTATATTTAAAAGTAGGCGTGAATTAAATTTGTTTTTCGACGATTATATTGGATGTAGAAATTGATAAATATTCATAAAAAAATATGTCTAACTCTGAGCAAATTACATACCCTTGCAATAGGCTTCTGATCGGGAGATTGGGGATTTTAAGTATCGCCGAACCACCTAATAATTGCTGTTGTTCCCAAGTTCACCCTGACCCGGTGTGGTAGCGCCTGTTAGGGTTCTAACTATGGGTAAATAGTGCCCCCACAAAAACTGTGGTCATAACACAATGAAAGTATAACAATACATTTTTATAATAAAAAATTCGGCAATATATTTTAATAATAAAAACATTACCAAAGCTCAAAAAATAAAAAAGACAAAACAAAAAAAAAACTTCGGTATTAAATGACCCATAAGGAATTGATATGCCATTAAATAAACAAAACCACATTAACCAAGATGAGAAGAATTGTTCAAAATAATACAAGAATATTTTGAAATGACTTTCAATCATTTTTGTGAAACATGTAATTTTTTTTTTTAAAGGATTTCACCCCAAGCAAGTCAGGTGTACCACTATCACGCAAGGAGTTATAGAGACTGACAGCTAGAGTAAAGAGGGTTGTTTGAGGAAAAGATATAGAGAAGGACGGGGATCAGGATCAAGGCATCGGGGCACATGACATCTTTGAGAAAGTGACTGCAGACGAAATGCCAGATCAGAAACTATCTTATTGTATATCCGTCTGGATTGTGTGGAGGACATTGAGATGAACAGTGGGGGTGGGGGGCACCAGACCATATGTGGGAACAGTATTCAAATGCAAGTATATATATAGAGAGAGCGGCGTCTGCGCAAATACGCACCCACGTTCACAAAATACATACACATACATATATATATATATATATATATATACACACACACACATACATTTACTGACTAATTTGCAGCGTGAAACCTCGATTAATTAATGTCATTTGAAAATATTATTTGATTTTAGAAATGTTAAATCTCTTTCAGAAAATGAGATTCTCCTTCATTCTTTCTCGATAATTTAGTTATGCATTTACCAGGAATTTTGAATTATACGAACTATTTTTTTTCAGCACCTCTCCCAAAGTCTCCGGATAATCGAGTAAATATCTTGTGTATAATGTAATCTGCTAAGCGTCGTATTGATAAATAACCCAACCTTAATTTTTAGGGGAGAAAACTTATAATTTTTTTTTCACGATTACTTCCCTTTCATAAGTTTTTTTTTGTGCTAATACATCTTACTGGCACATTTTTTAACTGATGCCTGTACAATATATATACACACATTTATATATATATATATATATATATATATATATATATATATATATATATGATATATTTCCTCGAAGAAAGTAACTTATTTCGCCTTTTCGGGCTAAGTTTCTCAGCTTACGTAAGGTGGAAAGACTACATGGAATACATCACCAGATCAGCTGCTAAGAAAGTCGGTCCACTGTGTCGAGCGAGACACTTTTTCTCTTCGGAATCTATCTTGCATATCTCTACGTCTGCCATTCGGCAATGCTAATAATATTGCTTCTATATATTATCCTGTGCTTCTGCTATATACCTGGAGCTTCCCCAAAAGATCCAAAGAAGAATTAGCAATATTAACGATCCTAATCTGGCAGCTTGGCTTCAGTCACTTGCCCACCGCCGTCAATGTGCCACTTTGTGCCTTTTTTTTTAATAAGTAAGTTCAGTAATTGTTCGGATAATGTCTACGATATCGTAGCTAGACTGTATGGATTTAAGCGCAGTACTAGAATGGCGGCGAGATCTCATCAATTTACATTTGTGCGAACTAAATGTACCTATAACTTACAGTAGCGGCCATATTATAAGGAACAGAAACAACAAAGACATAAATATGTGTATTACTTAAAAAGTAATGCATGATTAGCAATGAAATTTTTACCGAATAAAGATTTGTAATGCATAAATATTATACAAAGATACAAAAATTTACATAATAGTTTGTTTTTTAAATAAAGATTAAATGGAACAAAGAAAATAAGCTACTATGATAACAGTTTCTTATCCTGCACTTGTGAAACTTCCTCATGGCTCCAAATTTTTTTAACCAATTTTAATCTGCAAAGATTTAAATGCAATGTCACTCGCTATTGACTGTCCTCCTGATTTCCTCTTTTCTTTTCCCACATTAATAATGTTTCTCTAGCAGTTCCTCCACACCCTGAAACCCCTTAGTGGTTGTATTGCCTTACTTGGGATGATACTGATTAAAAATATAGTAAAATGCTTACATTTGCTTTCATAAAATCCATCAGAGAACGAAATGCGTCGGCTAAGATGATTTTTTTCTTTTATCTATCTCTACATAGGTTTCATTAAAAAGGACTGACAAGCTACTTCGGTTAAGTTTTTTTTCTTATTTAACTTTTATGTTCTTATATTTTCTGGAAATAAATTATGTAGAAATTGTTCGAATGTTCTATATGTCCGAACGCTTTTCGTGATACTTTTAGCCATTATCAAGGATGATAATATTTTTACTTTTAACAGAATATAGAGATTGTTTTATATGTATCTAGAGTTATAGGAATATTTTGTCTTCCAAACACGATCATCACATTGTGGCCGTGTTCATAGTTGATGTAATTGAGTGTTGGCTTTTTCTTTTTTTTTATTAATAATTCTTCCATTATGTTTAGTCTTTTTACATGTGGATGAGGCTATTATAAACTTGTATAAAAGAGATTGCTGCCCAAGTACAAAATATGACCAGTTTTGCTTAATGTTCTTTTATGAAAAAATAGAAATTGTCCATCATATATATAATTTAGATATGAGAATATGGATCTATTATGTGTTAAATCATCAGCGAATCCTTTTAGAATCTGGCGGTCAATTGCATTTGTTACTCTTCACCATTATCTAGGTCATAAATATCGCATTTGTAGAATAGATCAAACTCTACCAACGGTCTGACACAGTAAGGAAATCTTTAAATATATCAGTCTGGTTTGAAATCTCTCTTTAGTGGACTCTTATAAATACGCAGTGGAAATGTGAATATCTGAGAGATGTAAACTCTGAATCTATTTGCCATGTAAAATGTATTTTATTTTACTTACTTGTGGGCATATGTCGTACTTTTACCAACTTTGATGACCGTGTCGCACCATTCATTCTTGTAACGCAAAGACAGTATATCGTCTTTAATAGAAAATGGTCGTTTGTCCCGGAATATCCACCTTTTATTTACGGCATCTTTTTCGTTTTCCCTGGTAGTTTCACTTAAAGACAAAGTTAAATCTGAAAAAAAAAATCAGTAATTAATTGCCTGCCAAAATAAACGGCAAATTTGAAATCGATTGATAAAAGGGATTTCTTTAAAGTAAAGAAAGAAAGACAGAAAGAAAGAAAGACAGAAAGACAGAAAGACAGAAAGACAGACAGAAAGAAAGACAGACAGAAAGAAAGACAGAAAGAAAGACAGACAGAAAGAAAGACAGACAGAAAGAAAGACAGACAGAAAGAAAGACAGACAGAAAGAAAGAAAGACAGAAATCACTAAAATGTGTGGATTCGTAATGACTAAGTTCTGATTATTGCAACAACCAGAATACGTCTTCAAAGGGCGAGGAATATAGAGAGCGAAACTCTTACATGTTTTTTTAAGGGATTGGTGAAAAAGGGCAAAACTTACCCCGATTAAATATTCACATCCCACCCCTGCTTATTTCTATATTTACTGTAAGAGTCAGATCAGACAGAGATTTTGAATATCCCCGCCATATTTGGGTCGGAACTGAATATATTTAACAGAGCCCAAAAGCAAAAGAGATAGAGTATTGCGAGACAGGGAATTTCTTTGGTAACAAAGGAAAGAATACTGAGCTGTTGCGTGACATCTGTCCTTCTTTACGGCAGCGAGTCTTGGACGATTTCCTCAAAGATGAAGAAGAGACTCGAGGCGACAGAGATGTGGTTCTACAGAATGATGCTAAAGATATCATGGACCAAGCGTGTGAGCAAAGAGAAGGTTTTATAGAGGATGAAAAAAATGCAGAAGGTTTTATAGAGGATGAAAAAAATGCAGAAGGTTTTATAGAGGATGAAAAAAATGCAGAAGGTTTTATAGAGGATGAAAAAAATGCAGAAGGTTTTATGGAGGATGAAAAAAATGCAGAAGGTTTATACTTAACACCAGAAAGAGACAGCTGAAATTGCTGGGACATAAAATAAAGGAGAGCCTGGAGAATTTGATACTCACGGGTCGAATAGAAGGAAAGACAGAAAAGGGAAAACAATGCATGACTTGCATCCACTTGCTCAAGCCCGCTCGGTAAGTGGATGATAGAAAGTTGTCTGGTGTTGATGGCAGAGGGAAGGAACTTGTTAAGAGCTGCAAGGGAAAGAAGGAGGTGGAGAGCCATGATCGCCTACCCCCTGAAAGGAAATGGCATATAAAAAACAAAGGAGAAGACCTTGTAGGCGAGGAATTATTTTCCATGCAACTTTCTTGTTAGAAATCAAACGTCGCAAAACTATCGTTATTTCCATCGAAATTATTTTGAAGGGTACATTCCTTTGTTTCATCAAATTCAGACCTTTACAACTATGACCAGCTACACCACGTATACAGGTTCGAATCCTCTTCATTCTCTTCGTATTGAATAATTAACCCATACCTGGGGGAAGAAGAGGTGGATTCAAAACTTTCCCAAGTGTGTTTGCGCGCAAGTGAATATAACGACCGCGTCTGGAATTAGAACTCGGCTCTCCGATTTATAATTCTAATCCCGGCCCGTTAACCTGCTATCCATTACATCACTCGCACACCCAAGTTTAAAGGCCCTGGTATACCCAAGCTGTCACCCATCTAGTTACTGACCAGTTTCGACGTTGCTTATTTTCACTGCTCGTACGAGAATCGATGTTTCAATGTTATCTAGCCATACGCCTCTCCCCCAAGGACTGCTGTTTTGTGGTACAGACTCCCGGGAGGATGCTTCCCAAATCACTACATTCTTAAACCTCTTCAATTCACGGGTCAACCGTTATCTACTCCCAACAAACTAATTCAGAAAACTTCTACTTTGAATGGGTCATGGACCTTGCATTTGGTGAAACATGGTAAAAAAAGACAACCACAGATGATATTTGATAAATCCCAAAATATACGCTGCCAGGCGTGACAATGACTTAAAGACATGTTTGTCATCAAGACAGCTGCTGAATTTTTTTTTTATTCCCCTTGTCACAGGTATACAATTTTTTTACTCCGTCTGTAAAAATTTAGTTACTGCGGACAATGTCATGGATCTATCTATGTAATCTATCTAATCTATCTAAGTAATCTATCTATCTAAGTAATCTATCTATCTAAGTAATCTATCTATCTAAGTAATCTATCTATCTAAGTAATCTATCTATCTAAGTAATCTATCTATCTAAGTAATCTATCTATCTAAGTAATCTATCTATCTAAGTAATCTATCTATCTAAGTAATCTATCTAATCTATCATGGATCTATCTATCTAATCTATCTATCTAATCTATCTATCTATGTAATCTATCTATGTAATCTATCTATGTAATCTATCTAAGTAATCTATCTAATCTATCAGGTACTTATTGCTGTGTAAGTGCGTGCTTATTCGCATTGTAATGACAAGCAAATTGATCACGCGCATGATTCCATAGTTCACTGAATGAATTTATTTAAATCATTTCACCCCAAGCAAGACAGTAAAGCCACTAAGCCACAAGGTGTTACTGAAATAATAAGAAAAAAAATAAGTGAAGCATTTAACAACAAAAGAGGAAGAATCAAGAAGACAATAGATAACGATTGACATTTCATTTAAATTTTTGAAGATCAAGGTTGGTTGGAAAGCATGGTTTCAGAATAGAGATCCACAAGAGAGAAGTGCGAGAGAAAAAACTGTTAGCATAGAACTTGCATATACATCTAGCCAGTTCAACTTTTAATTGACGAGAGTTGCCGCTAATCAAATACTGCGCTTAAATTAAAAAAGTCTAAATACCATAGCGGAAAATTCCTCCGATCAATTACCATAAAATATTAATAAAAAAAGCAGAGGGAAGCTAAATCACTGCTGTGTGAAAGTCACTAAAGACAAGATGCCAGGTTAGGACCAACAATATTGCAGATTTGGGGGATTTTATCAAGACTAATTATAACACGAGCACCAGGCCAGATGTGGCAGCAATATTCAAAGCATGGATTGATGGTAGAATTATAGATAGGATAGATTAGACTAGACTAGATAGGATAGATTAGACTAGACTAGACAGGATAGATTAGACTAGACTAGACAGGATAGATTAGACTAGACTAGATAGGATAGATTAGATTCTGGAGAGAAAATCTGTTTTGCCCGACACAGTAAAAATATGTGGGGGGGGGAATAAGGTCTAAATTAAAAATAGACTTGTTGGTATGTCTTGATTAACCAATTAAATGTCAGATCAAGGCTAAAATAGAAAAGTAAGCCCAGGGGTGGAGGTGGAGGAGTTATTTTTTCATCTCATGATAAATACGGAACATGAACAGGCCATCATTGAAAATTGTGGAAATATTCCAGCAACAAATGTATCGGGATTGTAGACAAATATAACATGTTCAATTTTTTGAAAGGGCGTTGAAGGGAGGGAGAGGTTAATCAGACGTAAAAACAATAGAAATTAAAAAATTTTTTTTTTTTAAATTCAGGAAGGTTTTAAAGAGATCTATAGATAAAATTAAAAATATGGAAGATAATAATACTAAGTGGGCGGTAATACATAGCAATATTAAAACTGAATAAACAAAATAGAGTAATCACACACTGAGCTTATCTTTCTATTTAGGGTACATCTGACATATAATTGGTTAATCAAGACATACCACAAGTTTTTTCTTAATTCTGGCCTTATGTTCCTTCCTTTAACTTTCGAAAAAGAGGTGAGAATTCGTTCTTAAATTTTCTTAAAAATCATTTAATCCTTTTTATTATTATTATTATATATTTATTATAAGAGATTATAATAAAAACATTTTGATATCACTACACAAAAGTTTACAGGTTTCAAAACTATGAGTGTACCTCTTCAGGCGATTCTAAGTAATTGGTGATTGATTTTTTTTAGAAATAGAAATTGCAGGTATCATGTTTTTGTTTTAATATCCTGAAATAAATATTAAATAAATTAAGCCCTCTTTTAAATTAAATGTTACGGACAATTGTACTACATTTGTTCTAATTTTCTGGGAACACATATTATATATATATATATATATATATATATATATATATATATATATATATATATATATATATATATATATATATATAGTGTATGTGTGTTATTATTACTAAAACGTTATTTTTAGTGTATTGGCCTGTTTCAGTTGACATGTCTATTTTTTTCTTAATAAAATTAATATCAGACTGTTTGAGAAAGTTTTAAATAAAAAAGGATGTCTAGCCAAACACGTGCACCCAGTAAAATAAGATTTATAGCAAAATAAGAAATAATATCAGATTAAAAAATCCTCATTTAATATATAAGCATTTTGTCTTCGGGTTCTTTTAATTTTATTCATGGTGGAAACATATTTTACATATTTTACCGTCTATATTCACGTATAAGCCGACTACATATTTAGTGCCACCATCTGAAATGTTTAATACCTCCCTCCACAAAGTAATTTCATTATTGTGCAAACCGGTTACCAAAAATGCACAATTTTAACCTCTTCAAAAAATTACCTGTGTATAGTGCACCTCCATATTTTTGCATAAAGAAAACTAATCAGGAAAACTCTTCTATACTCGAGTATATACCGTACTCCTCGTTAGAGCTCTGAACAGTGTGAAACAATAACTTTTTTGTTAACTAAACGTAGTCTCCATATAAGGCGCAAGATCAACTCAAGCTAGAGGCTTACTTAGTGAGTATGCTGTATGAACGGAAGACGAGGCAAAAAGTTCAGATTATGATGATATGGTTATTTTCTAAGCGTAGCTTACAGGTGGCACAAGGCCGAAAGCATGGGTCAACCAGTGGGGATTGAACTCACTACTCAGGCGAGAACAAGCTTGCTAACCATTACACCACGTCGGGATGCCCAGAAAAAATGATTTTGTAAGAGTAGCTTAAATGTGGTACAAGACCAAATGGGAGAATCGAACTCAATCAGTCAGTTATGTGCCATTCGTGATACACGTTTAGGCGATCATGTATCAAAAGATACATGATCGCCTAAAGATTTTTTCCTACAGTATTTTGTCATTTCTTTCTGCGGTAGACCAGTTGCCATCCAAGGCTATAGAACCCGGTCTGTCCTGCTATTTACCCATAGCATGAAGATGAGAATTCATACCTTTCTCAATGGTATCACGTAAGTGAATGTAATGGACGTGACGAGAATTCGAACTCGGCTCACAGATTCCTCAATTCAAGTACTCAGTCGTAATAGATTTAGCAACACAAGCTTGGTAACCATTACATCACATCCAAGTGTCCTAAGATTATGATGAAATGTAGGGCAGATAAAGATTGACTTGACAAAAACTAAGAATATAAAATAAATACCATTTCCCATGTATAATACGCATTTTTTTCTAAAAATATAATAAGCAAAATTAGATTTGCGTATTATGCAAAGCTACAAAAAATCCTTAAAAAATTGCCGTTTCAAAGGTCGATTTCAGTTGCGAAATAACTACCCACCACAAACATAGGAAAATTTGATGCTAACATAGGTACCTCCACGAGATCGCTAAAAAAAGAGCATAGCATGATGAAAAAGACGCCAAACTTGACGAAAACAAAATTTTATCGTCTAAATGTTTGTTATTCATTAAGAGGAAAGGTCAAAGTATTTTTGGGGTATTTTTTTCCATTTTTTAATCGTTCCTAGCACGTCCGAAATTTTCGTTAAAAATCTAGTTTTTTTTGAGTCAGCAAAATTGACCATTTTTTTTCCATTTAAAAAAAAAAAATGGAAATCTGACTTTGAAATTTTTTAAATATCAATTATCATTTTTCAAAACTTATTTTAAGAAAATCAGAAATTATAATGTTTATTTAAAATATTTTGAACCAAACTTAACTTAGCTTTTTGTGCCAAAAAGATGTAATTTGAAAATAAAACAAAGCAGGTCATAAACTTTCGCATCTCTTGACATGTGATGAATGATATATTTACGAATTCCATGAGGCTAATTTGTTCTACGGAAGGAGAAAAGTGAAATAATTTACATTTACGTGAACAAATTATTTACCCTGTTATTTTTAACGAAAACTTTCAGCGGTCTAATTTTTTTTTTTTTTGTACTTAGCTTTCACCTTTACGTTTATGATGCTTTATGGGAAATATATTGTAAAGAAATTAAAATAAAACTGTTAAGAGTGACATTAAATTTCATATTTCTTAAGAAATGTATCTAATTAATTTATAGGTACCTTTCTTATGAAATTTTATCAGAATTGTACATAAAATACTATAATTTTATGTACATTTATTACATTCTACTGTTATTTGTATTTGCATTCATTTTATTATTAATTTTGATATTTCATTTATGGAAAAATGTCGTAACTGAGATTAATATAAAAATAAGATCATATAAATTTCATAAGATGATACTGATACTTGTATGTAACCTTCTCAGTTGAAATTGAAAAATCAAATTAACTTCTCCACACGTGTTTTCGCAAAAGTAAAGGCCTTAACAGCGGAGAACAATGCTTAACTCAAATAACGCAACTTAATTATATTCTGGTTGGTCTTCCGTATTTTATAATTACAGCTCGATTATAAGCACAAAATTACATTTCTTAATTACTGGGGATCTTCTGATTAGTCAAAATGATACAATTTACAACGCGCTAAAAAGATCTATCTCATAAGGACACTTATGAAAGCCTGTGCGGCTTTTAACTAATTTCATAATATTTTAACAACTTAAATGTAAAATCTATTATAATTAATGAAATAACAAATAATTGTATTAAAAATTCATTTTTCATCGGAAAAATTTTTTGCTTTCAGAAAATATTGTCCATATTCATAAAAACAACTAAAAGCAAATAAAAGCATTTGAAATTAAATAATATATATGTTTTATTGTGTTTTGTATGTTACAATTCAGAGCTGATTTTCAGGTACTGGGTTTCCAATTAAAAAAAAAAAAAAACATGGTTTGCATTCCTCAAAGCCCTGTGCTTTTTAATTATTGTAATCACTAAAACCGATGCGATCGAATTTCTAGCGTTTTCATAAAATTAGTTATGGGGGGGGTAATAAATATTTTTTAAAAATATTTCTACCATGACTTTCATAAAAAAAACATATTTATAATAATTTCGATCATCTGTGAATAGTTCCTGAAAGTTTCATTAACATCCGATAATTATTTCTATTTTTGAACGATTTTTCAAATTAATGTGTGTCATACCAAAAAACGTGCTAAAAATTGTCTATGTTATTTACTAGTTCCGCTGATACAAATAGAAACAAGGTTTTTTAATCAAAATTTAGAATGTTCTAAAAAGAAGGAAAATTTTTAAAAATAATTAAAAAAAAAACTTTGGTCTTTCCTCTTAATAATAACATAAGCATTTAGACAATAAAATTTAGTTTTCGGCAAGTTTGGCGTCTTTTTCAAGCTATGCTCTTTTTTTAGCGATTTCGTGGAGGTACCTATGCTAACATTCGGCTATTGCGCCCCCATAAGGATGTCAAATAAAGTTATATGTACCCAAGAATACTTACAAATGTAAAATAAAATAAAGATTATCATAAAGTTAAATTCGAATAATATTATTCTGTTCAAAGCAATTTTTTATTAATAGTAGGAAACGCTGGCCGTAATGAAATTGGAGAGGTACAGTTTATAGGGTTTCATTACCAAACAAGGGGTGCGTATTACACGTGAGTAGAAGCAGTTTCCTACACTTTCATCATATTTTTAAGGGTGCGTATTATGGACGATGGTGTATTATACATGAGGAATTATGGTGAAAAGTAATTTCCTAAGTCAAAATACGAACTCTTTTGAAGAAATATAAAAGGAAGGTAATTTTGTTTTTATTCGATCCCCTCCACCCAACAAATAATACCAGAAATTGATAAATCATAAAAAAAAAAAAAAAGAATTTTTTTATTGTTACACTCGCCTCTCTTATTGCTCTAATGCGCATGATCAATTCCGTCCTTACTTCACTGTCATTGACGAGTTGACTATTTGAAGAACATAAAATAATAGTCGCGGGGAGGGCGAGACGTATGTACCAAAATTGGGTACTTCAACGTGGTGTAATGGCGAGATTTTTCGGCGAGTTCAGTTATAATTGAGCACACTTTTGGCCATGTGCCACATGTAAGCTGTGCTTTAAAAAAAGCAAAATCACCAATAATACCAAAACTGATTTTAAATTTTCAAATTCGAGATTCTAAATGTCCTCAGTTCGTTGTAATAAATAATGTTTCAGTATTCTAATTACAAATTGGGAAATTTTAAGATAAAGATTACTTCAGAAATTGCAGTAAAAGCGAATATTAAAAGCCGAAAATAATCGTATGTATAAAATTATTTACAGTGTAACCCGGATATAAGAGAAACCCGGATATAAGAGATTTTCTCTGCTCCCAAATTAGAGCCTGTGTTAATGTATATAAAATAGACCAAACCCGGATATAAAAGAAACCCGGATATAAGAGACTTCTTCTCCGGTTCCGACAACTCCCTTATATCCGGGTTACACTGTAAAATTAAGCGATGAAATGTTTTTTCTCTTTTGTTCTATAGGTTCAGTGAGTGCGCTTATTAAGACTTTATATTTTCATATAAAACAACTTTTTAGTGTATCCTAATTATGTACAATAAGGAATCATATGCAATATTAATGAACATTTCAACTAGAAAAATTGAAAATACAATGCATTTAAATACAAATTTAAGACATGTCATAATAGATCATTCCAGCTTAAATGAAACAACATTGAGACAATTCTTAACTTCAACCTGAGATTTTTCTTATTAAAAAGTTGAACAATTTAACATATTCAACATTATGAATTAAAAAAAATAGTGAATAGTATGTTTTTGAGACATAGCGTTGGGCAAAACAAATTCACGCATTTGGTGAAAAAACAAAGAAAAAAAAAAGAACCCAGAATCACTTCAAAATCCGTGAAAAACTTTTCATCCTTTAATAGTGAGATGTGCTTAGCTTAATTTGTAACGTATATAGATGCAGGTAGAAAAAAAAAATTAAAACATTGACAATATAGTGAGGGCCTCAAAGCACTACCTTGTGCCCAGAATCAGGCTTGGCATCCCCGGTCGGGAGTAGTATGCAGTGGCCCTGATTCAGATGATATGCATGTCTAGATTTTAGTACAGTGCTTTTCACCCAATGGGGAGGGAATTCCCTCTTGACTGGAACTGGTATCACAGATTAACAGATTCAAAGTTTTGGAACAATGATTATTTTAGAAACGACATTTCTCCGGTGCACTTTCTGAGATCGTCTTAAAAGTCAAGAAGGATCTCTTGAAATAATGAAAAGTGTTTATGGGCTAAAATAAAAAAAAAAATTTAGAAAACAGAAATTGAAAAAGTAGGAGGTCCATAATTTAAACCACAAACTTACAAAACAAACGTAAGTTTTACAAATAAAAAGAAATAATCATATGATTAAAATAATAACCCATATTTTACAGAATATAGAACATAGAAATATTTTAATAAAAAAAAATACAGACAAAAACATTTATTATCGAAGTCAAGCTACGGATTGTCTTGCTTTTTTTGTTGTTGGTTTTTAATATACCGTATATACTTACGTAGTGATTTTCCAAGCGTAGCTTAGATGTGGCACAAGGCCGAAAGTATGAGGAACCCATTGAGGATCGAACTCACTACTCAGTCGTAATTGTTCTAGCGAGACAAGCTTGCCAACCATTACACTGCCTCGAGGTGCCCACCGTATATACTTACGTATCATGTAACTTTTATAGAGCTAATTTTAGGTGGGGTTGCATCATACACGAGAAATAAAATTAACGTATGTACTTCTGCCCCTGGCTACGTCGTTGACCAAACTATATATCCCTTTACTGTAGTCAAATTAGTTTCAAAATTAGGTCTTTAAATTTCGCATGGTATATACGGTAACTAAAAAATATTCTTATAGATAATCAAAAGACGGAATAGCCAGAAGTGGGTCATCAGATTTGTATTGTTCTTTAGTACTAAATAAATCCCCCATTTCTTGACCATAGTAGATTCGTAGATGCAATTCCAAAACATCCTTATAGGTACTCAAATGAAAGGATGATAAAAAGCGAGGTATCAGTTTTGTATTGTTCTTTAGTATTAAACACATCCCCCATTTTTTGGCCACTGCAAACAATTTTTATTACCTAGACAGCATTTAAGTAACTTCCAAAAATATTCTAATAGGTTGCTTTGTTATATATACAGTATATATTCGCGTATCATGCTATTTTTAAAGACCTAATTTTGAAGCTAATTTTAAGGGGGTCGCATCATACATGAGATATAAAATTAGTGTATGTACCTCTGGCCCTAGCAGCGCCGTTTACCAAACTATATATCCATTTACTGTAGTCAAATTAGTTTCAAAATTAGGTCTTCAAAGGTCGCATGATACGCGAGTATGTGCGGTAAGACTTATTTTCTTTTACCTAAAATAATTTGTTTCTAATTTTTTAAGTATTTGTAATGTTACCTTTCTTACTTGGGCTTTTTTCTTTCAAAATCGAAATCATTGCAATCAGTCGATAATATTTCCAAACTTTGAATTACTGCGAAATAGATAGGCAGAAAATAATCCTCCTTACGATGTCATTGTAAATAACATTTGTCTGTTTTGGTATTTGGTGAGAAGAGGTTGGTATAGACTTTGGTAGCAGTAAGAGACAAAAAAAAAATGGACTCATCTGTCAAAACCCGAGACGCACAAATAATTACTTGAGTCATATAATTATTTGGTCGGTCAAGTCATGAAATTTTCAGCAACAGCTCGTAGGTTTTGCATCATATTAGGCGTGTGCACAATTTCCCAGCTTTCGATCCGAAGACTAGGACACCTTTTTTTTACTTTTTTTTGTTGTTGTTAATACCATGTTCCTTCATGTTGCAGGCAAGCATAGATCTTCACAGTTTTCTTTTCTTTATCAGTGAATTTCTGTGGTGTGTATGGAAAGATAGCGGATTGATTTCCCGGTGTCTTTTCTACGGTTTTAAATTTAAGAGTTGTTCTCTTACACTGGCTGTCATTCAATACTAATGAACCCAATCTACCATGCTATTTAAGCCATAGAAGGAGGGTAACAAGAGATGGATTCATGCTTTTCCTCAGAAGATATATAATAAGTGAATACACCAGCACGATAAATGAGTCATGTTAACCCAGTAATTTTTCAAATGGGATATAACAAATTTCGTGCGGGTCACAGAAATTTTATAATTGGATATATTCAGGTTTTATTACTGATTAAATAAAGCAATTGGATATATTCTATGTAAAATGGAAATAGACCTTTGTGTGAATTAATTGAAACAAAACGAATAATTCCGTTATTATTTATATTTTTTTCGTATTTTTCCAATGAAACATGACCCAGTGCATATGTTAGTACTTCGTATGTCCATTCCTCGAAGATGCTCCACGCAGACTGACCGCAGATTCTCGATTGCATTTAAATCAAGAGAGTTTCCCTGTCACTTGCTCACTGGTAAGGATTGCCAATGTGTTTGTGTATCGTTACAATTTTCGTACGCTTCCTCGGAGTAACGTCAATAGCCGTAGGACAACTAATCGATAGTCGGGACAATAGAATGAGGGCGTGATAAAAATCTGATGAAATTACGGATGACACAATATTTTTCAAGGCCTAACAAATTTCATCATACACCCCGAAAATAGATTCATATTACTGCACATCACTGCAAATTGATTACACCCTGTCACTTCAGTGGGTCTAAAACTGGCTGTATGATGAAAGAAAGGAAACTAAAGTGGTTGTTTCAGTTAATTTGCACAAGGGTGTAATTTTTTACACTAATAATTTCATGGTCTAAAGAAAATGATGGATTCAAAATGGGCCATGAGCTAAAAAAAAAATGGTTGGAAACCACTGTTGGACTCCATTAGTGTCGTAGGTGCAACAAACTTACTGTAGCCGTAACATCAGTGATGTGTATTGGGCAAGATAGCTGGTTTGAATTCGGAGTGTTACTTCTTCTAGGCTTGTTGCCAACCAAGTCTATAGGGACCAGTGACCTGCTATTTACGCCTAGTTTGGCGGGGGAGAAGCTATGAATTCATACCTGTCCTAAGGGTATTTGCACGAAAGTAAATATAACGAATTCGATTTGAATCAAGACTCAACTCTCCAATTGTTAATTACGAATCACTACCCATGGCAAGAACCCATTCATCTATGAACCAGTCACCAGACTATTTCGTAATGTGAACTCGGCTAGCCGATTCCACATTCTACACCGTTAACCGTTACGTTACCCCGATATCATGGATACACTTTTGCAAACTGTTTTTTCGCTAGAATCTTTTGCATACACCTAAAAAATGAATCACTCCATCGATGTTTGGTCTGATTTCCTTATTCTGGTATAAGGGGAAAATATCTAATTTTTGTACGTCGAGATTGATAGACATTAGATCGTTAAGTCAGTCTCAAACCAGAATTGTACATAGCTAAGAGGAGGATAAATTGTAGCAATGGTCCATAACCAAGCTTGCTTATTCTTGCATGATATTCAAGTGTTGTAATGGGGTTTAATTATTTTAAAAATATAATTTGAAATGGAGAGAGGAATATTCTGTAGCATGAATTTTCCATATTAGAAAGGGCTTTATCACTCCTTCTCCCTCAATACATATATATGTGTGTGTGTGCGTATATATATATATATATATATATATATATATATATATATATTATGCAGTGTTACATTAGAACATGCTCATACCCACTACAAAACTGTTTCAACGTAAAAATATGAAGTGTGTGTATAAAAATTCAGACATAAATAAAATATATATCTACAAAAAGAAATATGAATAAAGACAAAACTGAAATCTGTTCCTTAACGACGCGTTTCCTTCCCTCTGATGGACATTTTATGAAGGCCAAATTACACTTGCTTGATAAAATCCACTAGAGGACAAGCCGCACCGGCAAAGAATAGTTTTATATATATATATATATATATATATATATATATATATATATATAAGCAAATATATTTATATAGATCCTACAGTATGAAGAAAAATATACTGAAAAAACAAACAAAAACCCTAATAAACATTAAAACAGCATAATCGCATATTAGGATTTTGTTTGTTTTTTTTCAGTATATTTTTCATATATATATATATATATATATATATATATATATATATATATATATATATATATATATATTTGTGTTAAATTATCCGTCCGGTGTAGTTTCTCCATTCAGTTGTCGTTCTGATGAGATGAAACATCTCGGTGCTCATGAAATAAAAATTATAAACGAAATGGATAATTAAAGTCTCCGTATATATATATATATATATATATATATATATATATATATATATATATATATATGAACGTTCGTTTTCTGACCATGAAACCGTGTGAGTGAAATTGTGTAGTCGTAATTCTTGAGGGCTGTCGATAAATATGCTAGCACAAAGCCACTAATCACCACGGCCTAGGGCTTGAGCGTGCCGGTCTTGTTCATAGTGCTGGATAACACGCTCTCTCCCAGAAACTGTAACTAATGTCTGCTAAGCATAGCAGCAGTATAAACTGCAGGTGGCTGTAGTGCAAACACAGATGTGCCTGAGCGAGCGTCTGCAATAGGGATTAGCTAGCCGCCATATCCTCGAAGATTACTAGTCGCCAGCTACGATATATATATATATATATATATATATATATATATATATATATATATACATATATATATATATTATATATATATATATATATATATATATATATATATATATATATATTATATTATATATTATATATTATATATATTATATATATATATATATATATATATATATATATATATATATATATATATATATATATATATATATATATATATATATATATATATATATATATATATATATATATTACAATAATATTCACGCTGAACAAGCCCAAGAGCCACTTTTAGGTAGTGAGTTATGTAAAGACAGGAAACCAATACTAAGCTGGAGACAAATGAAAACTTCTAGTGCTATTCAAAAGACCGGAGAGGAGAGTGAACTGGGCGATATGCAAATCTATCTACTCTTATAATAAGTAATGTGATAGGGTAATAGTTGACATGGTTTTTTTTCTATTTTTTTTTTATTATAAAGTTGATTCAAATACTGATATTTTGATGTAGAGGGTGTCCATAATGTCTCTTAACAATTTAAAAAAATATTACAAAAGTAAATGAACAGCCATGTATGTGGAAATTGTTACAACACGAGGAGTAAATATTGAAGTTTTTTTTGTTTGTTTTTTTAACTAAATACACATCTATATGGGCACCATTAGTTGTACGAAACACATCAAGAAGGCACTCGATTACTTCCCTTGTTCGCTGTAGCATAGCCTCATAAATGGTGGCAATGGCATCAGTGATCTTTTGATTTTGATCAATGATGTCCCGTATCTTTGTTCGATACACGATATCTTTAACATAATCCCACAGAAAGAAGTTCTATAGTTTTGCTGAGTTTGCATATCCGATATTGTTTTTGTGAGTAGCCATTTTTAGGGATTTATTTAAAAGTACCTCTTTCATCAACAGGATACGTGAAATATACAAATACAATGTGATTAAAAGCTTTGATAACTACTGACGACATAGAACAAATCTGATTATTATATCTTATCAATTACCTTTACAATATATATATATATATTTAATTGTAAAGAGACTTTATGGGTGTTACTTAACCGGGCACTCTTAGGAAATCGCCTTACTACTCCGTGAAAGAATCCTTTTTCTAACACCTTTCAAAAGAACTGTTATTTCGCCTGGCGCTAAAATCAGTCAATTTAAATTAGTTTTGAAATACATCGAACTATTTTGCTTTTTGGAAATATTAAAATTTGCTTATTGAAAATATTAAATTTAATCTAATGGCTTGAATTTAAACCTAAATAAAAGCTTCAAGAAAGACGTTTTTTTTAAATATTTATACGCATTTTTACATCAATTCAAATCTTGACTTTGAGTTATCTCCCCTGCGCATTGCTATTTACTTTGTTATCTCCGTTTGTCTTTCATATTTTCTTGTTATCTCTGCTGCTTTCTTAATTATTGTAACCAGTTTGATGATCATATTTCCCATGTTATTTTTATTATTCCGTAAATCCTGGATTCTATTTTAATTTCCACTTAAAATCTTCTCTCAGACATTATTAGGATATATTTTCTTCTGGAAATCATTTTATTTATTCAGCTACGAAGGAACGAGGGAGATAACTCATTCTAGGGAGACAATAATTATCTTCCCTTGGATTGGCAGTGGGGCTTATGACATCGCGTGTCCGTTGGTCACATATAAATTCGGCCCCTTTCAAATATTGCTTTTAAAGGAGTTTGCTTTCGTTCATTGACCAGTTAGCATCTCATTTTCCTGAAGTCCACATATGTGGATAACGGATATTATGTTCACTGTTTTTGTTGTTGTTGTATGAAAAGCGAGGTACTTTTTTTCACCTCAAGTAAAGCAGAAAAAGTAAGACATTTTGTGTTTATCTTTTATAAACCTCAGTCAGATTTGCTCATTTTTGAATCAATGTGTACATTCATCCGTTTTGGGATACACGCGATTTGTTGTAACATCTTTTTTGTATTTATTAGATGTTTTAATTGTGTACGGGTGTTTATCCCATCTTTCATTTTCCTTAGTGTAGCAATAGATACACTAATGCTAATATTGATAGCTGGTGAGTGAAAAACAATTAAATATTTTCCTCGCACCAGATTACCTGTAAATTATGACTGACAAACAAAATTATACTAATACCATGAAAGAGCAGGTGTCGGAGTTAACTCCTCCTTAATTGTCCAAATATTTCACTAGGTCACGCTCTCCCTACACTATAAATACTGGGCGATTTCTCGCCTCGTTCTCTTTTTTACTTTGCATCTCAGCGAACACATTTAAAATTGTAATGTCTCGCAGAAATCCGCGTTTTTGCCACTTATGGGTAAATGCCATGAAGCACACATACACGTAATTACGAACATTCATCAAAATACAAACTCTTTACGTTCACACACAAACACAAATGTTGATGTCTTTGTCAATTTTAAATTTGTTGTTTAATACTATATATTTGTTGACACACACACACACACACACACACACACACACACATCTATCTATCTATCTATATATATATATATATATATATATATATATATATATCCTTGTTTGTTTTCTTTACATCTTCGGTTGGACTCAACGAGTCCATCATTGTTCTTCTACCTGGACCTTCTAGCAGGAATAGAGAGCATGTGTTTATAATTTAACAACTCACAAACCCATACTGTTCACTACATAGGAAGAAAAAGGATGCGATTTCGTCGAGTTAATGTGCTATATTTTGAGATTGAATGGTAATAAACATTAAAATATTTTAACCATTTACGAATTACTGACTATAGGCGTCACTACAGTAGACTATTTCACCGACGTAAGTTTCTACTGTAGTGTCCATAAAGAAATACATAAATAAATAAAAAATAATTATACTGTCACAGTGTCGTGTTCATAAAAATAAATAAATAAAAATTAATTATAGTGCAAAAAGAATAATTATAATAAAATAATTATAACAAATATAAAATTCACAAATTCTAAACCAATGCGAATCGACCCCACTTTTCTTCCCCACTCGCACAAACTCGTGACATTCTCACTATCGGACAAGCAGTTCAGACGGATAGGTCGTTAGCACGTACATCAATGAAAATTTTGTCTCCTTTTCCTTTTCAGACCATAACAGTAACATCTGTCTTTTACACCGAACAAAAATTCGAGATAAAACAATTCCCAGATACTTCCTGTGTTTTTCAAACTAACTTATCTGGACACGCATTATACGCATTTATTTTTAAAAAAAAATCGAGAAAAACTGTATACACTATGCTTATTCTTTATCTTATCATTTTGTCGGATTCCGATCCATATTTGACCTCCAAACTCACTATTTTACTCAGTCTCTTGAGCCACGAACACCACATAACAACCAGATAACAAATAATACTCGTTTTGTTGTTTCTCATTTTCATGAATATTTTTTTATATATAAATGTTAGGGAGTTTATAATTATTTACTAAGAGTTATAACTTCCCCACACTACCTGAAACATTCTCTCTAAATCTTTTTTGGGTAAGTTTTATTCTAGGAAAATCGTTGTTTCTCTCAATTTTAAAATCAAATTTGATTCCACTGACTTCCGTAGACTCTAAGTCTCTACTAATTGGAGTCGCTAGTTCCATTTTAGGAGCCAAGTTATTAACTTGCCGAGCTTATGCAAATGAATAGCAGAACGGAGTTTGGGAAGTTTACCAAAAGGAGAAAGACTACTAGGGACTTCACGGGATAGGAAGTTATGGAGGATCACGAACGCCCACTCACATAGAAGTAGGACTAACATTTTTCCAATCTTATTCTTCTTCCCTATCGTCCTTCTTTTCGCGTCTGTTCATCTACATGGAAACAATCCTTTTATAATATCACTGGTATTTTTTTGGATTTGTTTGTTCAGTTCTGTTGTTTCCGTTTGATTACTCTTTGTGGTCTCATCTATTTTCTCTTTTATTTTATGTTGTGGTAGGATCCACCTAATTTGCATAGTGGAGTACCGACCATATAAATATGGTTGGTACCGGGAAGAGAGGGAGGAATCAAGAGATTCAACCAGAGACTCTGCCCGACTGCGACTCAGTCAACACATTCTCCAGGAACGGTCTTACCAGGAATATACAAAAGACTATATGTAAATATTGTGTACACTTTCTTGTTTCAATACATTTTGTTCTAAGTACATTTTGTGTTGCATTATTATTCCATGCATTAGTCAAGTTTCAACATTTTATATCTATTTTTTATCTCCCCTTATCATTACTATTTCCTTTGTTTTCACTTCTCATCTCTGCTGCTTTCTTTGTTAGTGTCACCAATTTGTAGGTCATATGTTCAATGTTATTTTATTATTTCGCAAATTTTAAAAAAGTTTTATTCTAGGAAAATCGTTGTTTCTCTCAATTTTGCAATCGAATTTGATTCCACTGACTACCATTCTGCGTTCACTTCCTCTTCAACAGTAATGGCGTTGTTACCAATTGAAAAATAGTTCTGTTATATCCTTCTCTTTTTGTGGTTTCCAATGGCATTTAAGAGCTTTTCGCTTTTGATTTGATTTTATACTATTGTTTTACCAATAAATGACACACCAAGCACTCAATATTGGGGACTAATGAATATGATTGTTACAAATACGTAAATTAAGAAATGAGAAGTGTATATTATGAGGATATGTAGGATAGATGATGATTGATCCTCGACGAAGATATTAAATTGTAGTGCCTGAGAAAGCATCTTCTCTAGTGTCTGTTCCACAAAGTAACCATTCCGGAAAAGTTGTTTTGAGTGAAACTTGCTCCTTACCAGTGGCATGTGAAGGGAATGAAGATGAGACGAACTTGTGGGCGCTGCAAATTAGGTTCAGGATGTGAAGGTCTGAACAGATGGAACTAAGGAATATAGTTCATCTGGACATTTACAATGAAAATAGTGATAGTAGTGATAGACTAGCGCTTATTTGTCTCTGAGGAAGGGGTTGTAGGGTGGCAAACAATTCATCTTCAACAAGGGAGCTCAGATGCTTTTTTGTTTATAATTGTTATATTGAATTTATAATTTTTCTTACCGATTCAAAATTCTACTGCACTAGATTTTCTATCTCGTCCCAATTTTGTAGGTTGAAATCAACCACCAAAATGGTGTAATTTACTTGAAGTCGAACACCAGAATGATGTAATTTGATGGAAGTCTACCAACAGAATTGTGTAATTTGATTGAAGTCACCCACCAGAATGGTGTAATTTAATTGAAGTCACCTACCAGAATGGTGTAATTGAAGTCACCTACCAGAATGGTGTAATTTGATTGAAGTCACCTACCAGAATGGTGTAACTTGATTGAAGACACCTACCAGAATGGTGTAATTTGCTTGAAGTCAACCACCAGAATGGTGTAATTTGATTGAAGTCAACCATCAGAATGGTGTAATTTGATTGAATTCATTTACCAGAATGGTGTAATTTGATTGAAGTCATCCACCAGAATGGTGTAATTTGATTGAAGTCTAGCAACAGAGTTGTGTAATTTGATTGAAGTCACCCACCAGAATTTTCCTTACCGATTCAAAATTCTACTGCACTAGATTTTCTATCTCGTCCCAATTTTTTAGATTGAAATCAACCACCAAAATGGTGTAATTTACTTGAAGTCGAAAACCAGAATGATGTAATTTGATGGAAGTCTACCAAAAGAATTGTGTAATTTGATTGAAGTCACCCACCAGACAGGTGAAATTTAATTGAAGTCAACCACCAGAATGGTGTAATTGAAGTCACCTACCAGAATGGTTTAACTTGATTGGAGTCACCTACCAGAATGATGTAATTTGATTGAAGTCACCCACCAGAATGGTGTAATTTGATTGAACTCATTTACCAGAATGGCGTAATTTGATTGAACTCATTTACCAGAATGGTGTAATCTGATTGAAATCAACCACCAGAATGGTGTAACTTGATTGAAGTCAACCACCAGAATTGTGTAATTTGATTGAAGTCAACCATCAGAATGGTGTAATTTGATTGAAGTCATTTACCAGAATGGTGTAATTTGATTGAAGTCAACCACCAGAATTGTATAATTTGATTGAAGTCTACCACCAGAATGGTGTAATTTGATGAATCAACCACCAGAATGGTGTAACTTGATTGAAGTCATCCACCAGAATTGTGTAAATTTTTGAAGTCAAACACAAGAATGGTGTAATTTGATTGAAGTCAACCATCAGAAAGGTGGAATTTAATTGAAGTCACCTACCAGAATGGAGTAACTGAAGTCACCTACCAGAATGGTGTAATTTGATTGAAGTCCCCTACCAGAATGGTGTAACTTGATTGAAGTCACCTACCAGAATGGTGTAATTTGATTGAAGTCATTTACCAGAATGGTGTAATTTGATTGAAGTCAACCACCAGAATGGTGTAATTTGATTGAAGTCATTTAACAGAATGGTGTAATTGGATTGAAGTCAACCATCAGAATGGTGTAATTTGATTGATGTCATTTACCAGAATGGTGTAATTTGATTGAAGTCAACCACCAGAATTGTATAATTTGGTTGAAGTCTACCACCAGAATGGTGTAATTTGATGAATCAACCACCAGAATGGTGTAATTTGATTGAAGTCATCCACCAGAATTGTGTAAATTTTTGAAGTCAAACACAAGAATGGTGTAATTTGATTGAAGTCAAACATCAGAATGGTGGAATTTGATTGAAGTCATTTACCAGAATGGTGTAATTTGATTGAAGTCATTTACCAGAATGGTGTAATTTGATTGAATCAACCATCAGAATGGTGTAATTTGATTGAAGTCATTTACCAGAATGGTGTAATTTGATTGAAGTCAACCATCAGAATGGTGTAAATTGATTGAAGTCATTTACCAGAATGGTGTAATTTGATTGAAGTTATTTACCAGAATGGTTTAATTTGATTGAAACCAACCATCAGAATGGTGTAATTTGATTGAAGTCATTTACCAGAATGGTGTAATTGGATTGAAGTCAACCACCAGAATGGTGTAATTTGATTGAAGTCAACCATCAGAATGGTGTAATTTGATTGAACTCTATCACCAGAATTGTGTAATTTGATTGAAGTCACCAACCAGAATGGTGTAATTTAATTGAAGGCACCTACCAGAATGGTATAATTTGATTGAAGTCACCCACCAGAATGGTGTAATTTGATTGAAATCATTTACCAGAATGGTGTAATTTGTTTGAAGTCAACCACCAGAATTGTGTAATTTTATTGACGTCAACCACCAGAATGGTGTAATTTGATTGAAGTCAACCACCAGAATGGCGTAATTTGATTGAAATCAACCATCAGAATGGTGTAATTTGATTGAAGTCATTTACCAGAATGGTGTAATTGGATTGAAGTCACCCACCAGAATGGTGTAATTTGATAGAAATCATTTACCAGAATTGTGTAATTTGATTGAACTTTATCACCAGAATTGTGTAATTTGATTGAAGTCATTTACCAGAATGGTGTAATTGGATTGAAGTCACCAACCAGAATGGTGTAATTTAATTGAAGGCACCTACCAGAATGGTATAATTTGATTGAAGTCACCCACCAGAATGGTGTAATTTGATTGAAATCATTTACAAGAATGGTGTAATTTGATTGAAGTCAACCACCAGAATTGTGTAATTTGATTGAAGTCACCAACCAGAATGGTGTAATTTAATTGAAGTCACCTACCAGAATGGTATAATTTGATTGAAATCATTTACCAGAATGGTGTAATTTGATTGAAGTCAACCATCAGAATGGTGTAATTTGATTGAAGTCATTTACCAGAATGTTGTAATTTGATTGAAGTCATCCACCAGAATGGTGTAATTTGATTGAAATCATTTACCAGAATGGTGTAATTTGATTGAAGTCAACCACCAGAATTGTAAAATTTGATTGAAGTCTACCACCAGAATGGTGTAATTTGATGAATCAACCACCAGAATGGTGTAACTTGATTGAAGTCATCCACCAGAATTGTGTAAATTTTTGAAGTCAAACACAAGAATGGTGTAATTTGATTGAAGTCAACCATCAGAAAGGTGGAATTTAATTGAAGTCACCTACCAGAATGGAGTAACTGAAGTCACCTACCAGAATGGTGTAAGTTGATTGAAGTCAACCACCAGAATGCTGTAACTTGATTGAAGTCAACCACCAGAATGGTGTAATTTGATTGAAGTCATTTACCAGAATGCTGTAATTTGATTGAAGTCAACCACCAGAATGGTGTAATTTGATTGAAGTCATTTACCAGAATCGTGTAATTTGATTGAAGTCAACCATCAGAATGGTGTAATTTGATTGAAGTCATTTACCAGAATGGTGTAATTTGATTGAAGTCAACCATCAGAATGGTGTAATTTGATTGAAAATCATTTACCAGAATGGTGTAATTTGATTGAAGTCATTTACCAGAATGGTGTAATTTGATTGAAGTCATTTACCAGAATGGTGTAATTTGATTGAAACCAACCATCAGAATGGTGTAATTTGATTGAAGTCATTTACCAGAATGGTGTAATTTGATTGAAGTCAACCACCAGAATGCTGTAACTTGATTGAAGTCAACCACCAGAATGGTGTAATTTGATTGAAGTCACCCACCAGAATGGTGTAATTTGATTGAACTCATTTACCAGAATGGTGTAATTTGATTGAAGTCAACCACCAGAATGGTGTAACTTGATTGAAGTCAACCACCAGAATTGTTGTAATTTGATTGAAGTCAACCATCAGAATGGTGTAATTTGATTGAAATCATTTACCAGAATGGTGTAATTTGATTGAAGTCAACCACCAGAATTGTGTAATTTGATTGAAGTCATTTACAGAATGGTGTAATTTAATTGAAGTCACCCACCAGAATGGTATAAATTGATTGAAATCATTTACCAGAATGGTGTAATTTGATTGAAGTCAACCATCAGAATGGTGTAATTTGATTGAAGTCATTTACCAGAATGGTGTAATTTGATTGAAGTCAACCACCAGAATGGTGTAATTTGATTGAAGTCATCCACCAGAATGGTGTAATTTGATTGAAATCATTTACCAGAATGGTGTAATTTGATTGAAGTCAACCACCAGAATTGTATAATTTGATTGAAGTCAACCACCAGAATGGTGTAATTTGATGAATCAACCACCAGAATGGTGTAACTTGATTGAAGTCATCCACCAGAATTGTGTAAATTTTTGAAGTCAAACACAAGAATGGTGTAATTTGATTGAAGTCAACCATCAGAAAGGTGGAATTTAATTGAAGTCACCTACCAGAATGGTGTAACTGAAGTCACCTACCAGAATGGTGTAATTTGATTGAAGTCACCTACCAGAATGGTGTAACTTGATTGAAGTCACCTACCAGAATGGTGTAATTTGATTGAAGTCATTTACCAGAATGGTGTAATTTGATTGAAGTCAACCACCAGAATGATGTAATTTGATTGAAGTCATTTACCAGAATGGTGTAATTTGATTGAAGTCAACCATCAGAATGGTGTAATTTGATTGAAGTCATTTACCAGAATGGTGTAATTTGATTGAAGTCAACCATAAGAATGGTGTAACTTGATTGAAGTCATTTACCAGAATGGTGTAATTTGATTGAAGTCATTTACCAGAATGGTGTAATTTGATTGAAGTCATTTACCAGAATGGTGTAATTTGATTGAAACCAACCATCAGAATGGTGTAATTTGATTGAAGTCATTTACCAGAATGGTGTAATTGGATTGAAGTCAACCACCAGAATGCTGTAACTTGATTGAAGTCAACCACCACACTGGTGTAATTTGATTGAAGTCACCCACCAGAATAGTGTAATTTGATTGAACTCATTTACCAGAATGGTGTAATCTGATTGAAGTCAACCACCAGAATGGTGTAACTTGATTGAAGTCAACCACCAGAATTGTGTAATTTGATTGAAGTCAACCATCAGAATGGTGTAATTTGATTGAAATCATTTACAAGAATGGTGTAATTTGATTGAAGTCAACCACCAGAATTGTGTAATTTGATTGAAGTCACCAAACAGAATGGTGTAATTTAATTGAAGTCACCTACCAGAATGGTATAAATTGATTGAAATCATTTACCAGAATGGTGTAATTTGATTGAAGTCAACCATCAGAATGGTGTAATTTGATTGAAGTCATTTACCAGAATGGTGTAATTTGATTGAAGTCAACCACCAGAATGGTGTAATTTGATTGAAGTCATCCACCAGAATGGTGTAATTTGATTGAAATCATTTACCAGAATGGTGTAATTTGATTGAAGTCAACCACCAGAATTGTATAATTTGATTGAAGTCTACCACCAGAATGGTGTAATTTGATTGAATCAACCACCAGAATGGTGTAATTTTGATTGAAGTCATCCACCAGAATTGTGTAAATTTGATTGAAGTCAAACACAAGAATGGTGTAATTTGATTGAAGTCAACCATCAGAATGGTGGAATTTAATTGAAGTCATTTAACCAGAATGGAGTAACTGAAGTCACCTACCAGAATGGTGTAATTTGATTGAAGTCCTCTACCAGAATGGTGTAACTTGATTGAAGTCACCTACCAGAATGGTGTAATTTGATTGAAGTCATTTACCAGAATGGTGTAATTTGATTGAAGTCAACCACCAGAATGGTGTAATTTGATTGAAGTCATTTACCAGAATGGTGTAATTTGATTGAAGTCAACCACCAGAATTGTGTAATTTGATTGAAGTCACCAAACAGAATGGTGTAATTTAATTGAAGTCACCTACCAGAATGGTATAAATTGATTGAAATCATTTACCAGAATGGTGTAATTTGATTGAAGTCAACCATCAGAATGGTGTAATTTGATTGAAGTCATTTAACAGAATGGTGTAATTTGATTGAAGTCAACTATCAGAATGGTGTAAATTGATTGAAGTCATTTACCAGAATGGTGTAATTTGATTGAAACCAACCATCAGAATGGTGTAATTTGATTGAAGTCATTTACCAGAATGGTGTAATTGGATTGAAGTCAACCACCAGAATGGTGTAATTTGATTGAAGTCAACCATCAGAATGGTGTAATTTGATTGAAGTCATCACCAGAATTGTGTAATTTGATTGAAGTCACCAACCAGAATGGTGTAATTTGATTGAAGGCACCTACCAGAATGGTGTAATTTGATTGAAGTCACCCACCAGAATGGTGTAATTTGATTGAAATCATTTACCAGAATGGTGTAATTTGTTTGAAGTCAACCACCAGAATGGTGTAATTTGATTGAAGTCAACCACCAGAATGGTGTAATTTGATTGAAGTCAACCACCAGAATGGTGTAATTTGATTGAAATCAACCATCAGAATGGTGTAATTTGATTGAAGTCATTTACCAGAATGGTGAATTGGATTGAAGTCACCACCAGAATGGTGTAATTTGATAGAAATCATTTACCAGAATTGTGTATTGAAATTTGAATTTGATTGAAGTCATTACCAGAATGGTGTAATTTGATTAAGTCATTTACCAGAATGGTGTAATTTGATTGAAGTCACCTACCAGAATGGTGTAATTTGATTGAAGTCAACCACCAGAATGGTGTAATTTGATTGAAATCATTTACCAGAATGGTGTAATTTGATTGAAGTCACCACCAGAATGGTGTAATTTGATTGAAGTCAACCACCAGAATGGTGTAATTTGATTGAAGTCACCCACCAGAATGGTGTAATTTGATTGAAAGTCATTTACCAGAATGGTGTAATTTGATTGAAGTCACCACCAGAATGGTGTAATTTGATTGAAGTCATTTACCAGAATGGTGTAATTTGATTGAAGTCAACCACCAGAATGGTGTAATTTGATTGAAATCATTTACCAGAATGGTGTAATTTGATTGAAGTCAACCACCAGAATGGTAAAATTTGATTGAAGTCATTTACCAGAATGGTGTAATTTGATTGAATCAACCACCAGAATGGTGTAAATTTGATTGAAGTCATCCACCAGAATTAGGTAAATTGATTGAAGTCAAACACCAGAATGGTGTAATTTGATTGAAGTCAACCATCAGAATGGTGGAATTTAATTGAAGTCAACTACCAGAATGGAGTAACTTGAAGTCACCTACCAGAATGGTGTAAATTGATTGAAGTCACCTACCAGAATGGTGTAATTTGATTGAAGTCAACTACCAGAATGGTGTAATTTGATTGAAGTAATTTACCAGAATGGTGTAATTTGATTGAAGTCAACCACCAGAATGGTGTAATTTGATTGAAGTCATTTACCAGAATGGTGTATTTTGAGTGAAGTCAACCATCAGAATGGTGTAATTTGATTGAAGTCATTTACCAGAATGGTGTAATTTGATTGAAGTCAACCATAAGAATGGTGTAATTTGATTGAAGTCATTTACCAGAATGGTGTAATTTGATTGAAGTCAACCACCAGAATGGTGTAATTTGATTGAAGTCATTTACCAGAATGGTGTAATTTGATTGAAACCAACCATCAGAATGGTGTAATTTGATTGAAGTCATTTACCAGAATGGTGTAATTTTGATTGAAGTCAACCACCAGAATGGTGTAACTTTTGAAGTCAAACACCAGAATGGTGTAATTTGATTGAAGTCAACCACCAGAATGGTGTAATTTGATTGAACTCATTTTACCAGAATGGTGTAATTTGATTGAAGTCAACCACCAGAATGGTGTAACTTGATTGAAGTCAACCACCAGAAAATTGTGTAATTTGATTGAAGTCAACCACCAGAATGGTGTAATTTGATTGAAATCATTTACAAGAATGGTGTAATTTGATTGAAGTCAACCACCAGAATTGTATAATTTGATTGAAGTCACCAAACAGAATGGTGTAATTTGATTGAAGTCAACCACCAGAATGGTGTAATTTGATTGAAATCATTTACCAGAATGGTGTAATTTGATTGAAGTCAACCATCAGAATGGTGTAATTTGATTGAAGTCATTTACCAGAATGGTGTAATTTGATTGAAGTCAACCACCAGAATGGTGTAATTTGATTGAAGTCATCCACCAGAATGGTGTAATTTGATTGAAATCATTTACCAGAATGGTGTAATTTGATTGAAGTCAACCACCAGAATGGTGTAATTTGATTGAAGTCAAAAGCACCACCAGAATGGTGTAATTTGATTGAAGTCAAACCACCAGAATGGTGTAATTTGATTGAAGTCAAACACAAGAATGGTGTAATTTGATTGAAGTCAACCATCAGAATGGAATTTAATTGAAGTCACCTACCAGAATGGAGTAACTGTCACCCACCAGAATGGTGTAATTTGATTGAAGTCCCCTACCAGAATGGTGTAACTTGATTGAAGTCACCTACCAGAATGGTGTAATTTGATTGAAGTCATTTACCAGAATGGTGTAATTTGATTGAAGTCAACCACCAGAATGGTGTAATTTGATTGAAGTCATTTACCAGAATGGTGTAATTTGATTGAAGTCAACCATCAGAATGGTGTAATTTGATTGAAGTCATTTACCAGAATGGTGTAATTTGATTGAAGTCAACCAAAAGAATGGTGTAATTTGATTGAAGTCATTTACCAGAATGGTGTAATTTGATTGAAGTCATTTACCAGAATGGTGTAATTTGATTGAAGTCATTTACCAGAATGGTGTAATTTGATTGAAACCAACCATCAGAATGGTGTAATTTGATTGAAGTCATTTACCAGAATGGTGTAATTGGATTGAAGTCAACCACCAGAATGCTGTAACTTGATTGAAGTCAACCACCAGACTGGTGTAATTTGATTGAAGTCACCCACCAGAATAGTGTAATTTGATTGAACTCATTTACCAGAATGGTGTAATCTGATTGAAGTCAACCACCAGAATGGTGTAACTTGATTGAAGTCAACCACCAGAATTGTGTAATTTGATTGAAGTCAACCATCAGAATGGTGTAATTTGATTGAAATTCATTTACAAGAATGGTGTAATTTGATTGAAGTCAACCACCAGAATGGTGTAATTTGATTGAAGTCATTTACCAGAATGTGTAATTTTGATGAAGTCAACCACCAGAATGGTGTAATTTGATTGAAGTCATCCACCAGAATGGTGTAATTTGATTGAAATCATTTACCAGAATGGTGTAATTTGATTGAAGTCAACCACCAGAATTGTATAATTTGATTGAAGTCTACCACCAGAATGGTGTAATTTGATGAATCAACCACCAGAATGGTGTAACTTGATTGAAGTCATCCACCAGAATTGTGTAAATTTTTGAAGTCAAACACAAGAATGGTGTAATTTGATTGAAGTCAACCATCAGAAAGGTGGAATTTAATTGAAGTCACCTACCAGAATGGAGTAACTGAAGTCACCTACCAGAATGGTGTAATTTGATTGAAGTCCTCTACCAGAATGGTGTAATTTGATTGAAGTCACCTACCAGAATGGTGTAATTTGATTGAAGTCATTTACCAGAATGGTGTAATTTGATTGAAGTCAACCACCAGAATGGTGTAATTTGATTGAAGTCATTTACCAGAATGGTGTAATTTGATTGAAGTCAACCATCAGAATGGTGTAATTTGATTGAAGTCATTTACCAGAATGGTGTAATTTGATTGAAGTCAACCACCAGAATGCTGTAACTTGATTGAAGTCAACCACCAGAATGGTGTAATTTGATTGAAGTCAACCATCAGAATGGTGTAATTTGATTGAAGTCATTTACCAGAATGGTGTAATTTGATTGAAGTCACCCAGCAGAATGGTGTAATTTGATTGAAGTCATTTACCAGAATGGTGTAATTTGATTGAATCAACCATCAGAATGGTGTAATTTGATTAAAGTCATTTACCAGAATGGTGTAATTTGATTGAAATCACCCACCAGAATAGTGTAATTTGATTGAACTCATTTACCAGAATGGTGGAATCTGATTGAAGTCAACCACCAGAATGATGTAACTTGATTGAAGTCAACCACCAGAATTTTGTAATTTGATTGAAATCAACCATCAGAATGGTGTAATTTGATTGAATTCATTTACCAGAATGGTGTAATTTGATTGAAGTCAACCACCAGAATGGTGTAATTTGATTGAAGTCACCCACCAGAATGGTGTAATTTGATTGAAATCATTTACCAGAATGGTGTAATTTGAAGTGAAGAATCATTTTGCCAGAATGGTGTAATTTGATTGAATCAACCACCAGAATGGTGTAACTTGATTGAAGTCATCCAACAGAATGGTGTAAATTTTTGAAGTCAAACACAAGAATGGTGTAATTTGATTGAAGTCAACCATCAGAATGGTGTAATTTGATTGAAGTCACCTACCAGAATGGAGTAACTTGATTGAAGTCACCAACCAGAATGGTGTAATTTGATTGAAGTTGAATGGTGTAACTTGATTGAAGTCATGGAATGGTGTAATTTGATTGAAGTCATTTACCAGAATGGTGTAATTTGATTGAATCAACCATCAGAATGGTGTAATTTGATTGAAGGCATTTACCAGAATGGTGTAATTTGATTGAAGTCAACCATCAAAATGGTGTAACTTGATTGAAGTCATTTACCAGAATGGTGTAACTTGATTGAAGTCATCCACCAGAATTGTGTAAATTTTTGAAGTCAAACACAAGAATGGTGTAATTTGATTGAAGTCAACCATCAGAATGGTGTAATTTGATTGAAGTCATTTACCAGAATGGTGTAATTTGATTGAAGTCAACCACCAGAATGGTGTAATTTGATTGAAGTCATTTAGCAGAATGGTGTAATTTGATTGAATCAACCATCAGAATGGTGTAATTTGATTGAAGTCATTTACCAGAATGGTGTAATTTGATTGAAGTCAACCATCAGAATGGTGTAATTTGATTGAAGTCATTTACCAGAATGGTGTAATTTGATTGAAGTCAAAATCACCAGAATGGTGTAAATTGATTGAAATCAACCACCAGCATGGTGTAATTTGATTGAACTCTATCACCAGAATTGTGTAATTTGATTGAAGTCACCCACTGAATGGTGTAATTTAATTGAAGTCATTTACCAGAATGGTGTAATTTGATTGAAGTCAACCACCAGAATGGTGTAATTTGATTGAAGTCATTTACCAGAATGGTGTAATTTGATTAATCAATCATTGGTGTAATTTTGATTGAAGTCCAGAATGGTGTAATTTGATTGAAGTCACCCACCAGAATAGTGTAATTTGATTGAACTCATTTACCAGAATGGTGGAATCTGATTGAAGTCAACCACCAGAATGGTGTAACTTGATTGAAGTCAACCACCAGAATTTTGTAATTTGATTGAAATCAACCATCAGAATGGTGTAATTTGATTGAATTCATTTACCAGAATGGTGTAATTTGATTGAAGTCAACCACCAGAATGGTGTAATTTGATTGAAGTCAACCATCAGAATGGTGTAATTTGATTGAAGTCATTTACCAGAATGGTGTAATTTGATTGAAGTCAACCACCAGAATGGTGTAATTTGATTGAAGTCAACCACCAGAATGGTGTAATTTGATTGAAGTCACCCACCAGAATGGTGTAATTTGATTGAAGTCATTTAGCAGAATGGTGTAATTTGATTGAAGTCAACCACCAGAATGGTGTAATTTGATTTGAGAATGGTGTAATTTGATTGAAATCATTTACCAGAATGGTGTAATTTGATTGAAGTCAACCACCAGAATTGTATAATTTGATTGAAGTCTACCACCAGAATGGTGTAATTTGATGAATCAACCACCAGAATGGTGTAACTTGATTGAAGTCATCCAACAGAATGGTGTAAATTTTTGAAGTCAAAAACACCAGAATGGTGTAATTTGATTGAAGTCAACCATCAGAATGGTGGAATTTAATTGAAGTCACCTACCAGAATGAATGGTGTAATTTGATTGAAGTCCCCTACCAGAATGGTGTAACTTGATTGAAGTCACTTACCAGAATGGTGTAATTTGATTGAAGTCATTTACCAGAATGGTGTAATTTGATTGAAGTCAACCACCAGAATGGTGTAATTTGATTGAAGTCATTTACCAGAATGGTGTAATTTGATTGAAGTCAACCATCAGAATGGTGTAATTTGATTGAAGTCATTTACCAGAATGGTGTAATTTGATTGAAGTCAACCACCAGAATGCTGTAACTTGATTGAAGTCAACCACCAGAATGGTGTAATTTGATTGAAGTCAACCATCAGAATGGTGTAATTTGATTGAAGTCATTTACCAGAATGGTGTAATTTGATTGAAGTCACCCACCAGAATGGTGTAATTTGATTGAAGTCATTTAGCAGAATGGTGTAATTTGATTGAATCAACCATCAGAATGGTGTAATTTGATTGAAGTCATTTACCAGAATGGTGTAATTTGATTGAAGTCAACCATCAGAATGGTGTAACTTGATGGAAGTCATTTACCAGAATGGTGTAATTTGATTGAAGTCATTTACCAGAATGGTGTAATTTGATTGAAGTCATTTACCAGAATGGTGTAATTTGATTGAAACCAACCATCAGAATGGTGTAATTTGATTGAAGTCATTTACCAGAATGTTGTAATTGGATTGAAGTCACCCACCAGAATGGTGTAATTTGATTGAAATCATTTACCAGCATGGTGTAATTTGATTGAACTCTATCACCAGAATTGTGTAATTTGATTGAAGTCACCAACCAGAATGGTGGAATTTAATTGAAGGCACCTACCAGAATGGTATAATTTGATTGAAGTCACCCACCAGAATGGTGTAATTTGATTGAAGTCATTTACCAGAATGGTGTAATTTGATTGAATCAACCATCAGAATGGTGTAATTTGATTAAAGTCATTTACCAGAATGGTGTAATTTGATTGAAGTCATTTACCAGAATAGGTGTAATTTGATTGAACTCAACCAGAATGGTGGAATCTGATTGAAGTCAACCACCAGAATGGTGTAACTTGACCAAGTCAACCACCAGAATTTTGTAATTTGATTGAAATCAACCATCAGAATGGTGTAATTTGATTGAATTCATTTACCAGAATGGTGTAATTTGATTGAAGTCAACCACCAGAATGGTGTAATTTGATTGAAGTCACCCACCAGAATGGTGTAATTTGATTGAAATCATTTACCAGAATGGTGTAATTTGATTGAAGTCATTTACCAGAATGGTGTAATTTGATTGAAGTCAACCATCAGAATGGTGTAATTTGATTGAAGTCATTTACCAGAATGGTGTAATTTGATTGAAGTCAACCACCAGAATGCTGTAACTTGATTGAAGTCAACCACCAGAATGGTGTAATTTGATTGAAGTCAACCATCAGAATGGTGTAATTTGATTGAAGTCATTTACCAGAATGGTGTAATTTGATTGAAGTCACCCACCAGAATGGTGTAATTTGATTGAAGTCATTTAGCAGAATGGTGTAATTTGATTGAATCAACCATCAGAATGGTGTAATTTGATTGAAGTCATTTACCAGAATGGTGTAATTTGATTGAAGTCAACCATCAGAATGGTGTAATTTGATTGAAGTCATTTACCAGAATGTTGTAATTTGATTGAAGTCATCCACCAGAATGGTGTAATTTGATTGAAATCATTTACCAGAATGGTGTAATTTGATTGAAGTCAACCACCAGAATTGTATAATTTGATTGAAGTCTACCACCAGAATGGTGTAATTTGATGAATCAACCACCAGAATGGTGTAACTTGATTGAAGTCATCCACCAGAATTGTGTAAATTTTTGAAGTCAAACACAAGACTGGTGTAATTTGATGAATCAACCACCAGAATGGTGTAACTTGATTGAAGTCATCCAACAGAATTGTGTAAATTTTTGAAGTCAAACACAAGAATGGTGTAATTTGATTGAAGTCAACCATCAGAAAGTTGGAATTTAATTGAAGTCACCTACCAGAATAGAGTAACTGAAGTCACCAACCAGAATGGTTTAATTTGATTGAAGTCCCCTACCAGAATGGTGTAACTTGATTGAAGTCATTTACCAGAATGGTGTAATTTGATTGAAGTCATTTACCAGAATGGTGTAATTTGATTGAAATCATTTACCAGAATGGTGTAATTTGATTGAAGTCATTTACCAGAATGGTGTAATTTGATTGAAGTCAACCATCAGAATGGTGTAATTTGATTGAAGTCATTTACCAGAATGGTGTAATTTGATGAAATCAAATCACCAGAATGGTGTAATTTGATTGAAGTCAACCACCAGAATGCTGTAACTTGATTGAAGTCAACCACCAGAATGGTGTAATTTGATTGAAGTCAACCATCAGAATGGTGTAATTTGATTGAAGTCATTTACCAGAATGGTGTAATTTGATTGAAGTCACCCACCAGAATGGTGTAATTTGATTGAAGTCATTTAGCAGAATGGTGTAATTTGATTGAATCAACCATCATCAGAATGGTGGTAATTTGATTGAAGTCATTTACCAGAATGGTGTAATTTGATTGAAGTCAACCATCAGAATGGTGTAATTTGGATTGAAGTCATTTACCAGAATGGTGTAATTTGATTGAAGTCATTTACCAGAATGGTGTAATTTGATTGAAGTCATTTACCAGAATGGTGTAATTTGATTGAAACCAACCATCAGAATGGTGTAATTTGATTGAAGTCATTTACCAGAATGGTGTAATTTGATTGAAGTCACCCACCAGAATGGTGTAATTTGATTGAAAGTCATTTACCAGAATGGTGTAATTTGATTGAAATCAACCATCAGAATGGTTGATCAACCAATTTGATTGAATTCATTTACCTACCAGAATGGTGTAATTTGATTGAAGTCAACCATCAGAATGGTGTAATTGATTGAAATCATTTACCAGAATGGTGTAATTTGATTAAATCACCACCAGAATGGTGTAATTTGATTGGATTTGATTGAAACCTACCAGAATGGTAATTTGATTGAAGTCACCAACCAGAATGGTGTAATTTGATTGAAGGCACCTTTACCAGAATGGTGTAATTTGATTGAAGGCACCCACCAGAATGGTGTAATTTGATTGAAGTCACCACCAGAATGGTGTAATTTGATTGAAAATCAACCATCAGAATGGTGTAATTTGATAGAATCAACCATCCAGAATGGTGTAATTTGATTGAAGTCACCCACCAGAATGGTGTAATTTGATTGAATTCATTTGACCAGAATGGTGGAATTTGATTGAAGTCAACCACCAGAATGGTGTAATTTGATTGAAGTCAACCACCAGAATGGTGTAATTTGATTGAAGGCAACCACCAGAATGGTGTAATTTGATTGAAATCAACCATCAGAATGGTGTAATTTGATTGAAGTCAACCACCAGAATGGTGTAATTTGATTGAAGTCAACCACCAGAATGGTGTAATTTGATTGAAATCATTTACCAGAATGGTGTAATTTGATTGAAGTCATTTACCAGAATGAATAATTTGATTGAAATCAATTTGGTTAATTTGATTGATTTTACCAGAATGGTGTAATTTGATTGAAGTCAACCATCAGAATGGTGTAATTTGATTGAAGTCATTTACCAGAATGGTGTAATTTGATTGAAAACAACCATCAGAATGGTGTAATTTGATTGAAGTCATTTACCAGAATGGTGTAATTTGATTGAAGTCAACCATCAGAATGGTGTAATTTGATTGAAGTCATTTACCAGAATGGTGTAATTTGAAAAATTGTAATTTGATTGAAGTCAACCACCAGAATGGTGTAATTTGATTGAAGTCATTTATCAGAATGGTGTAATTTGATTGAATCATTATCAGAATGGTGTAATTTGATTGAAGTCATTTACCAGAATGGTGTAATTTGATTGAAGTCAACCATCAGAATGGTAACTTGAAGTCAATTGATTGAACCATTTACCAGAATGGTGTAATTTGATTGAAGTCAACCATCAGAATGGTGTAATTTGATTGAAGTCATTTACCAGAATGGTGTAATTTGATTGAAGTCAACCACCAGAATGGTGTAATTTGATTGAAGTCATTTACCAGAATGGTGTAATTTGATTGAAGTCAACCATCAGAGAATGGTGTAATTTGATTGAAGTCATTTACCAGAATGGTGTAATTTGATTGAAGTCAACCATCAGAATGGTGTAATTTGATTGAAAATCATTTACCAGAATGGTGTAATTTGATTGAAGTCAACCACCACCAGAATGGTGTAATTTGATTGAAGTCATTACCAGAATGGTGTAATTTGATTGAAGTCAACCATCAGAATGAATTTGATTGAAGTCATTTAAGAATGGTGTAATTTTTGAAGTCAAACACCAGAATGGTGTAATTTGATTGAATCAACCAGAATGGTGTAATTTGATTGAAATCATTTAGCAGAATGGTGTAATTTGATTGAAGTCAACCATCAGATTGGTGAAAGGTGTATTTGATTGAAGTCATTTACCAGAATGGTGTAATTTGATTGAAGTCAACCATCAGAATGGTGTAATTTGATTGAAATCATTTACCATTTAATTTGATTGAAGTCAACCACCATGGTGTAATTTGATTGAAGTCATCCACCAGAATGGTGTAATTTGATTGAATCAACCACCAGAATGGTGTAAATTTGATTGAAGTCATCCACCAGAATTGTAAATTTGATTGAAGTCAAACACCAGAATGGTGTAATTTGATTGAAGTCAACCACCAGAATGGTGTAATTTGATTGAAGTCATCCACCAGAATTGTGTAAATTTTTTGAAGTCAAACACCAGAATGGTGTAATTTGATGAATCAACCACCAGAATGGTGTAACTTGATTGAAGTCATTTACAGAATGGTGTAAAATTTTTGAAGTCAAACACAAGAATGGTGTAATTTGATTGAAGTCAACCATCAGAATGTTGGAATTTGATTGAAGTCAACCATCAGAATGGTGTAACTTGATTGAAGTCACCAACCAGAATGGTTTAATTTGATTGAAGTCCCCCACCAGAATGGTGTAACTTGATTGAAGTCAACCACCAGAATGGTGTAATTTGATTGAAGTCATTTACCAGAATGGTGTAATTTGATTGAAATCAACCACCAGAATGGTGTAATTTGATTGAACCATTTACCAGAATGGTGTAATTTGATTGAAGTCAACCACCAGAATGGTGTAATTTGATTGAAGTCATTTACCAGAATGGTGTAATTTGATTGAAATCAACCACCAGAATGGTGTAATTTGATTGAAGTCAACCACCAGAATGGTAATTTGATTGAAGTCAACCATCAGAATGGTGTAATTTGATTGAAGTCATTTACCAGAATGGTGTAATTTGATTGAAGTCAACCACCAGAATGGTGTAATTTGATTGAAGTCATTTACCAGAATGGTGTAATTTGATTGAAGTCAACCATCAGAATGGTGTAATTTGATTGAAGTCATTTACCAGAATGGTGTAATTTGATTGGAAGTCATTTACCAGATGGTGTAATTTGATTGAAATTTAACTTGATTGAAGTCATTTGACCAGAATGGTGTAATTTGATTGAAGTCATTTTGCCAGAATGGTTTAATTTGATTGAAGTCATTTACCAGAATGGTGTAATTTGATTGAAACCAACCATCAGAATGGTGTAATTTGATTGAAGTCATTTACCAGAATGGTGTAATTTGATTGAAGTCACCCACCAGAATGGTGTAATTTGATTGAAGTCATTTACCAGAATGGTGGAAATTTGATTGAAGTCATTTACCAGAATGGTGTAATTTGATTGAAGTCAAATCATCAGAATGGTGTAATTTGATTGAAGTCATTTACCAGAATGGTGTAATTTGATTGAAGTCAACCACCAGAATGCTGTAACTTGTTGAAGTTACCACCAGAATGGTGTAATTTGATTGAAGTCATTTATCAGAATGGTGTAATTTGATTGAAGTCATTTACCAGAATGGTGTAATTTGATTGAAATCACCCACCAGAATGGTGTAATTTGATTGAAGTCATTTACCAGAATGGTGTAATTTGATTGAATCAACCATCAGAATGGTGTAATTTGATTGAAGTCATTTTACCAGAATGGTGTAATTTGATTGAAGTCAACCATCAGAATGGTGTAATTTGATTGAAGTCATTTACCAGAATGGTGTAATTTGATTGAAGTCAACCACCAGAATGGTGTAATTTTATTTGAAATCATTTACAGAATGGTGTAATTTGATTGAAGTCAACCACCAGAATGGTGTAATTTGATTGAAGTCATACCACCAGAATGGTGTAATTTGATTGAAGTCAACCACCAGAATGGTGTAATTTGATTGAAGTCAACCACCAGAATGGTGTAAATTTTTGAAATGTCAAACACAAGAATGGTGTAATTTTGATTGAAGTCAACCACCAGAATGGTGTAATTTGATTGAAGTCATTTACCAGAATTGTGGTTTTTGAAGTCAAACACAAGAATGGTGTAATTTGATTGAAGTCAACCATCAGAATGGTTTTTGATTGAAGTCACCTACCAGAATGAATAACTTGAGACCAACCAGAATGGTGTAATTTGATTGAAGTCCCCTACCAGAATGGTGTAACAAGTCATTTACCAGAATGGTGTGAATTTGATTGAAGTTATTTACCAGAATGGTGTAATTTGATTGAAGTCAACCCACCAGAATGGTGTAATTTGATTGAAGTCATTTACCGGAATGGTGTAATTTGATTGAATCAACCATCAGAATGGTGTAATTTGATTGAAGTCATTTACCAGAATGGTGTAATTTGATTGAATCAACCACCAGAATGGTGTAATTTGATTGAAGTCATTTAGCAGAATGGTGTAATTTGATTGAAGTCAACCATCAGAATGGTGTAATTTGATTGAAGTCATTTACCAGAATGGTGTAATTTGATTGAAGTCAACCATCAGAATGGTGTAATTTGATTGAAGTCATTTACCAGAATGGTGTAATTTGATTGAATCAACCATCAGAATGGTGTAATTTGATTGAAGTCATTTACCAGAATGGTGTAATTTGATTGAAGTCATTTATCAGAATGGTTTAATTTGATTGAAGTCATTTTGCCAGAATGGTGTAATTTGATTGAAACCATTTACCAGAATGGTTTAATTTGATTGAACCCATTTACCAGATGGGTGTAATTTGATTGAAGTCAACCATCAGAATGGTGAAATTTGATTGAAGTCATTTACCAGAATGGTGTAATTTGATTGAAGTCACCCACAGAATGGTGTAATTTGATTAGAAGTCATTTAGCAGAATGGTGAATTTGATTGAATCAACCATCAGAATGGTGTAATTTGATTGAAGTCATTTACCAGAATGGTGTAATTTGATTGAAGTCATTTATCAGAATGGTGTAATTTGATTGAAATCATTACCATCTGTAATTTGATTGAACTTTATCACCCACCAAATTTAATTTGAAGGTCATCAACAGAATGGTGGAATTTAATTGAAGGCACCTACCAGAATGGTATAATTTTGATTGAAGTCACCCACCAGAATGGTGTAATTTGATTGAAGTCAACCATCCAGAATGGTGTAATTTGATTGAATCACACCATCAGAATGGAGTAATTTGATTAAAGTCATTTTACCGGAATGGTGTAATTTGATTGAAGTCACCCACCAGAAAGGTGTAATTTGATTGAACTCATTTACCAGAATGGTGGAATCTGATTGAAGTCAACCACCAGAATGGTGTAACTTGATTGAAGTCAACCACCAGAATTTTGTAATTTGATTGAAATCAACCATCAGAATGGTGTAATTTGATTGAATTCATTTACCAGAATGGTGTAATTTGATTGAAGTCAACCACCAGAATGGTGTAATTTGATTGAAGTCACCCACCAGAATGGTGTAATTTGATTGAAGTCATTTGGTGTAATTTGATTGAAGTTGTCACCAGAAATGGTGTACCATTGAAGTCAACCATCAGAATGGTGTAATTTGATTGAAGTCAACCATCAGAATGGTGTAATTTGATTGAAGTCATTTAGCAGAATGGTGTAATTTGATTGAAGTCAACCATCAGAATGGTTTAATTTGATTAAGTCATTTACCAGAATGGTGTAATTTGATTGAAGTCAACCACCAGAATGGTGTAATTTGATTGAAGTCATTTACCAGAATGGTGTAATTTGATTGAAGTCATTTAAATTTGATTGTTCATTTACAAGAATGGTGTAATTTGATTGAAGTCAACCATCAGAATGGTGTAATTTGATTGAAGTCATTTACCAGAATGGTGTAATTTGATTGAAGTCAACCCACAGAATGGTGTAACTGGTAATTTGATTGAAGTCATTTACCAGAATGGTGTAATTTGATTGAAGTCAACCATCCAGAATGGTGTAATTTGATTGAGTCATTTACCAGAATGGTGTAATTTGATTGAAGTCAACCATCAGAATGGTGTAATTTGATTGAATCATTTACCAGAATAGTGTAATTTGATTGAAGTCAACCATCAGAATGGTGTAATTTGATTGAAGTCATTTACCAGAATGGTGTAATTTGATTGAATCAACCACCAGAATTTTGTAATTTGATTGAAGTCATTTTAATCAGAATGGTGTAATTTGATTGAAGTCAACCATCAGAATGGTGTAATTTGATTAAGAGTCATTTACCAGAATGGTGTAATTTGATTGAAGTCAACCACCAGAATGGTGTAATTTGATTAAGTCATTTACCAGAATGGTGTAATTTGATTAAAATCAACCACCAGAATGGTGTAATTTGATTGAAGTCATTTACCAGAATGGTGTAATTTGATTGAAACCAACCATCAGAATGGTGTAATTTGATTAAAATTTACCAGAATGGGTGTAATTTATTGAATGGTGTAATTTGATTGAAGTCAACCACCAGAATGGTGTAATTTGATTGAAAATCATTTAATTTGATTGAAGTCATTTAACATGGTGTAATTTGATTGAAGTCACCATCAGAATGGTGTAAATTTGATTGAAATCATTTACCAGAATGGTGTAATTTGATTGAAATCATCCACCAGAATGGTGTAATTTGATTGAAGTCATTACCAGAATGGTGTAATTTGGATTGAAGAATCAACCACCAGAATGGTAATTTGATTGAAGTCATCTGGAATGGTGTAATTTGATTGAAATCAACACCAGAATGGTGTAATTTGATTGAAGTCAACCACCAGAATTGTATAATTTGATTGAAGTCAACCACCAGAATGGTGTAATTTGATTGAAATCAACCACCAGAATGGTGTAATTGATTGAAGTCATCCACCATCAATTGTGTAAATTTTGAAGTCAAACACAAGAATGGTGTGAATGGTATTTGATTGAAGTCAACCATCAGAAAGGTGGGAATTTAATTGAAGTCACCTACCAGAATGGTGTAACTGATTGAAGTCACCAACCAGAATGGTTTAATTTGATTGAAGTCCCTTACCAGAATGGTGTAATTTGATTGAAGTCACCCACCAGAATGGTGTAATTTGATTGAAGTCATTTACCAGAATGGTGTAATTTGATTGAAGTCAACCATCAGAATGGTGTAATTTGATTGAAGTCATTTACCAGAATGGTGTAATTTGATTGAAGTCAACCATCAGAATGGTGTAATTTGATTGAAGTCATTTACAGAATGGTGTAATTTGATTGAAGTCACCCACCAGAATGGTGTAATTTGATTGAAGTCATTTACCAGAATGGTTGTAATTTGATTGAATCAACCATCAGAATGGTGTAATTTGATTGAAATTTACCATTTTAACAGAATGGTGTAATTTGATTGAAATCAACCATCAGAATGGTGTAATTTGATTGAACATTTACCAGAATTGTGTAATTTGATTGAAGTCATTTAACAGAATGGATCTAATTTGATGGAAGTCATTTACCAGAATGATGTAATTTGATTGAAGTCATTTGCCAGAATGGTTTAATTTGATTGAAATCAAGCTACCATGGTGTAATTTGATTGAAACCAACCATCAGAATGGTGTAATTTGATTGAAGTCATTTACCAGAATGGTGTAATTTGATTGATCCAACCATCAGAATGGTGTAATTTGATTGAAGTCATTTACCAGAATGGTGTAATTTGATTGAATCAACCATCAGAATGGTGTAATTTGATTGAAGTCATTTTACCAGAATGGTGTAATTTGATTGGTGAAGTCAACCATCACCAGAATGGTGTAATTTGATTGAAATCATTTAGGTGGTGTAATTTGATTGTAATTTGATTTGAAAGTCAACCACCAGAATGGTGTAATTTGATTGAAGTCATTTACCAGAATGGTGGAATTTGATTGAAGGCACCACCAAATGGTGTAATTTGATTGAAGTCAACCATCAGAATGGTGTAATTTGATTGAAGTCATTTACCAGAATGGTGTAATTTGATTGAAGTCATTTACCAGAATGGTGTAATTTGATTGAACTCATTTACCAGAATGGTGGAATTTGATTGAAGTCAACCACCAGAATGGTGGAATTGATTGAACTCATTTATCAGAATTGAAGTCAACCACCAGAATGGTGTAATTTGATTGAAGTCAACCATCAGAATTTTGGTGTAATTTGATTGAAGTCATTTACCAGAATGGTGTAATTTGATTGAAGTCAACCACCAGAATGGTGTAATTTGATTGAAGTCACCCACCAGAATGGTGTAATTTGATTGAAATCATTTACCAGAATGGTGTAATTTGATTGAAGTCATTTACCAGAATGGTGTAATTTGATTGAAGTCAACCATCAGAATGGTGTAATTTGATTGAGTCAAGAATGGTGTAATTTGATTGAAGTCATTTACCAGAATGGTGTAATTTGATTGAAGTCACCCACCAGAATGGTTTGTAATTTTTTGAAAGTCAACCACCAGAATGGTGTAATTTGATTGAAGTCAACCATCAGAATGGTGTAATTTGATTGAAGTCATTTACCAGAATGGTGTAATTGATTGAAGTCTACCACCAGAATGGTGTAATTTGATTGAAGTCATTTACCAGAATGGTGTAATTTGATTGAATCAACCATCAGAATGGTGTAATTTGATTGAAGTCATTTACCAGAATGTTGTAATTTGATTGAAGTCATTTATCAGAATGGTGTAATTTGATTGAAGTCATTTACCAGAATGGTAATTTGATTGAATCAACCATCAGAATGGTGTAATTTGATTGAAGTCATTTACCAGAATGGTGTAATTTGATTGAAGTCAACCATCAGAATGGTGTAACTTGATGGAAGTCATTTACCAAATGGTGTAATTTGATTGAAGTCATTTACCAGAATGGTGTAATTTGATTGAAGTCATTTACCAAATGGTGTAATTTGATTGAAACCAACCATCAGAATGGTGTAATTTGATTTGATTGAAGTCATTTACCAGAATGTTGTAATTGGATTGAAGTCACCCACCAGAATGGTGTAATTTGATTGAAAATCATTTACCAGAATGGTGTAATTTGATTGAACTCTATCACCAGAATGGTGTAATTTGATTGAAGTCACCAACCAGAATGGTGAAATTTGATTGAAGGCACCTACCAGAATGGTATAATTTGATTGAAGTCACCCAAATCAGAATGGTGTAATTTGATTGATTTTTGCCAGAATAGTAATTTGATTCAATCAAACAGCAGAATGGTGTAATTTGATTGAAGTCATTTACAGAATGGTGTAATTTGATTGAAGTCATTTACCAGAATGGTGTAATTTGATTGAACTCATTAACCAGAATGGTGTAATTTTGAAACCAACCACCAGAATGGTGTAACTTGATTGAAGTCAAACCACCAGAATTTTGTAATTTGATTGAAAGTCAACCACCAGAATGGTGTAATTTGATTGAAATTCAATTTGATAACTTCAATGGTGTAATTTATTGAAGTCAACCACCAGAATGGTGTAATTTGATTGAAGTCACCCACCAGAATGGTGTAATTTGATTGAAATTTTACCAGAATGGTGTAATTGATTGAATCATTTACCAGAATGGTGTAATTTGATTGAAGTCAACCATCAGAATGGTGTAATTTGATTGAAGTCATTTACCAGAATGGTGTAATTTGATTGAACAAAACACCAGAAGTCAACCACCAGAATGGTGTAACTTGATTGAAGTCAACCATTGAATGGTGTAATTTGATTGAAGTATTTACAGAATGGTGTAATTTGATTGAAGTCAACCACCAGAATGGTGTAATTTGATTGAAATCATTTAGCAGAATGGTGTAATTTGATTGAATCAACCATCAGAATGGTGTAATTTGATTGAAGTCATTTACCAGAATGTTGTAATTTGATTGAAGTCATCCACCAGAATGGTGTAATTTGATTGAAATAATTTACCAGAATGGTGTAATTTGATTGAAGTCAACCACCAGAATTGTATAATTTGATTGAAGTCTACCACCAGAATGGTGTAATTTGATGAATCAACCACCAGAATGGTGTAACTTCATTGAAGTCATCCACCAGAATTGTGTAAATTTTTGAAGTCAAACACAAGAATGGTGTAATTTGATTGAAGTCAACCATCAGAAAGGTGGAATTTAATTGAAGTCACCTACCAGAATGGAGTAACTGAAGTCACTTAACAGAATGAATGTAATTTGATTGAAATCATTTACCAGAATGGTGTAATTTGATTGAAGTCATTTACCAGAATGGTGTAATTTGATTGAAACCAACCATCAGAATGGTGTAATTTGATTTGAAGTCATTTACCAGAATGGTGTAATTGGATTGAAGTCAACCACCAGAATGGTGTAATTTGATTGAAGTCATTTACCAGAATGGTGTAATTTGATTAAAACATTCACCAGAATGGTGTAAATTGATTGAAGTCATTTACTCAGAATGGTGAAATTTAATTGAAGTCAAACTACCAGAATGGTATAATTTGATTGAAGTCACCCACCAGAATGGTGTAATTTGATTGAACTCATTTACCAGAATGGTGAAATTTGAAGTCAACCACCAGAATGGTGTAAATTGATTGAAGTCAACATCAGAATTTGTAATTTGATTGAAATCAACCATCAGAATGGTGTAATTGATTGAAGTCATTTTACCAGAATGGTAATTTGATTGAAGTCAACCACCAGAATGGTGTAATTTGATTGAAGTCAACCATCAGAATGGTGTAATTTGATTAAATCATTTACCAGAATGGTGTAATTTGATTGAAGTCATTTACCAGAATGGTGTAATTTGATTGAAGTCAACCATCAGAATGGTGTAATTTTGATTAAGTCACCATCAGAATGGTGTAATTTGATTGGAAATCAACCACCAGAATGCTGTAACTTTGATTGTGTCAACCACCAGAATTGTGTAATTTGATTGAAGTCAACCATCAGAATGGTGTAATTTGATTGAAGTCAACCAGAATCAGAATGGTGGACCAGAATAATTTGATTGAAGTCATTTACCAGAATGGTGTAATTTGATTGAAGTCATCCACCAGAATGAACCAGAATTTGAATTTGAAATAATTTGAATGGTGTAATTTGATTGAAGCCAACCATAGAATGGTGTAATTTGATTGAAGTCAACCACCAGAATGGTGTAATTTGATTGAAATCATTTTACAGAATGGTGTAATTTGATTGAAGTCAACCACCAGAAAGGTGGAATTTTTTAAGTCAACCACCAGAATGGTGATTGATGAATCAACCACCAGAATGGTGTAATTTGATTGAAGTCAACCACCAGAATGGTGTAATTTTTGAAGTCACCTTACCAATGAATGGTGTAATTTGATTGAAGTCAACCACCAGAATGGTGTAATTTGATTGAAGTCATTTACCAGAATGGTGTAATTTAATTGAAGTCAACCATCAGAATGGTGTAATTTGATTGAAGTCATTTACCAGAATGGTGTACTTGATTGAAGTCTGTTACCAGAATGGTGAATTTGATCAAGTCCATCAGAATGGTGTAATTTGATTGAAGTCATTTACCAGAATGGTGTAATTTGATTGAAACCAACCACCAAATTGAATGGTGTAATTTTTACCAGATTGAAATCATTTACCAGAATGGGTGTAATTTGATTGAAGTCATTTACCAGAATGGTGTATATCAACCAACCATCAGAATGGTGTAATTTGATCTACATTTACCAGAATGGTGTAATTTGATTGAAGTCAACCATCAGAATGGTGTAATTTGATTGAAGTCATTTACCAGAATGGTGTAATTTGATTGAAGTCATTTACCAGAATGGTGTAATTTGAATTGAAGTCATTTACCAGAATGGTGTAATTTGATTGAAACAAACCATCAGAATGGTGTAATTTGATTGAAGTCATTTACCAGAATGGGTATAATTGATTAAAGTCACCCACCAGAATGGTGTAATTTGATTGAAATCAACCATCAGAATGGTGTAATTTGATTGAAGTCATTTACCAGAATGGTGTAATTTGATTGAAGTCAACCATCAGAATGGTGTAATTTGATTGAAGTCATTTACCAGAATGGTAATTTGATTGAAGTCAACCACCAGAATGGTGTAATTTGATTGAAGTCATTTACCAGAATGGTGTAATTTGATTGAAGTCATTTACCAGAATGGTGTAATTTGATTGAAGTCATTTACCAGAATGGTGTAATTTGATTGAAGTCAACCATCAGAATGGTGTAATTTGATTGAAGTCATTTACCAGAATGGTGTAATTTGATTGAAGTCAACCACCAGAATGGTGTAATTTGATTGAAGTCATTTACAGAATGGTGTAATTTGATTGAATCATCAACCACCAGAATGGTGTAATTTGATTGAAGTCATTTACCAGAATGGTGTAATTTGATTGAAGTCAAACACCCAGAATGGTGTTTGATTGAAGCAACCAGAATGGTGTAATTTGATTGATTGAAGTCATTTACCAGAATGGTGTAATTTGATTGAAGTCCCCACCAGAATGGTGTAATTTGATTGAAGTCAACCACCAGAATGGTGTAATTTGATTGAAGTCATTTACCAGAATGGTGTAATTTGATTGAAGTCAACCACCAGAATGGTGTAACTTGATTGGAAGTCATTTACCAGAATGGTGTAATTTGATTGAAGTCAACCACCAGAATGGTGTAATTTGATTGAAGTCATTTACCAGAATGGTGTAATTTGATTGTAATTTGATTGAAGTCATCCACCAGAATGGTGTAATTTGATTGAAGTGAATGGTGTAATTTGATTGAAGTCATTTCACAGAATGGTGTAATTTGATTGAAATCATTTACCAGAATGGTGTAATTTGATTGAAGTCAACCACCAGAATGGTGTAATTTGATAATTTGATTGTAATTCAACCATTTACAGAATGGTGTAATTTGATTGAAGTCAACCACCAGAATGGTGTAATTTGATTGAAGTCATTTACCAGAATGGTGTAATTTGATTGAAATCTATCCACCAGAATGGTGTAATTTGATTGAAGTCAAACCATCAATGGTGTAATTTGATTGAAGTCAACCACCAGAATGGTAATTTGATTGTTGAAGTCACCCAGAATGGTGTAATTTGATTGAAGTCACCCACCAGAATGGTGTAATTTGATTGAAGTCATTTAGCAGAATGGTGTAATTTGATTGAATCAACCATCAGAATGGTGTAATTTGATTGAAGTCATTTACCAGAATGGTGTAATTTGATTGAAGTCAACCATCAGAATGGTGTAATTTGATTGAAGTCATTTTACCAGAATGGTGTAATTTGATTGAAGTCAACCATCAGAATGGTGTAATTTGAAGAAGTCATTTACCAGAATGGTGTAATTTGATTTGAAACTTGAACCATCAGAATGGTGTAATTTGATTGAATCAACCACCAGAATGGTGTAATTTGATTGAAGTCATTTACAGAATGGTGTAATTTGATTGAAGTCAACCACCAGAATGGTGTAATTTGATTGAAAACCATCAGAATGGTGGAATTGATTGAAGTCAACCACCAGAATGGTAATTTGATTGAAGTCAACCACCAGAATGGTGTAATTTGATTGAAGTCAACCAGAATGGTGTAATTTGATTGAAGTCACCCATCAGAATGGATGTAATTTGATTGAAGTCATTTACCAGAATGGTGTAATTTGATTGAAGTCACCACCAGAATGGTGTAATTTGATTGAAGTCATTTATCGAATGGTGTAATTTGATTTGAAATCAACCATCAGAATGGTGTAATTTGATTGAAGTCATTTACCAGAATGGTGTAATTTGATTGAAGTCAACCACCATTTAATGGTGTAATTTGATTGAAGTCATTTTACCAGAATGGTGTAATTTGATTGAAGTCATTTACCAGAATGGTGTAATTTGATTGAAATCAACCATCAGAATGGTGTAATTTGATTGAAGTCATTTACCAGAATGGTGTAATTTGATTGAAGTCTTTACCAGAATGGTGTAATTTGATTGAAGTCATTTACCAAATGGTGTAATTTGATTGAAACCAACCATCAGAATGGTGTAATTTGATTGAAATCATTTACCAGAATGGTGTAATTTGATTGAAGTCAACCACCAGAATGTAATTTGATTGAAGTAATTTGATTGAAGTCAACCACAGAATGGTGTAATTTGATTGAATCAACCACCAGAATGGTGTAATTTGATTGAAGTCATTTACCAGAATTGAATTGAAGTCATTTACCAGAATGGTGTAATTTTTGATTGAAGTCCAACCACCAGAATGGTGTAATTTGATTGAAGTCAACCACCAGAATGGTGTAATTTGATTGAAGTCACCCAAGGCAGAATGGTGTAATTTGATTGAACTCATTTTACCAGAATGGTGGAATTTGATTGAAGTCAACCACCAGAATGGTGTAATTTGATTGAAGTCATTTACCAGAATGGTGTAATTTGATTGAAGTCAACCATCTGAATGGTGTAATTTGATTGAAGTCATTTACCAGAATGTTGTAATTTGATTGAATCAACCATCAGAATGGTGTAATTTGATTGAAGTCATTTACCAGAATGGTGTAATTTGATTGAAGTCAACCACCAGAATGGTGTAATTTGATTGAAGTCATTTACCAGAATGGTGTAATTTGATTGAATCAATACCAGAATGGTGTAATTTGATTGAAGTCATTACCAGAATGGTGTAATTTGATTGAAATCAAACACCAGAATGGTGTAATTTTGATTGAAGTCATTTACCAGAATGGTGGAATTTGATTGAAGTCATTTGAAATGGAAAAGACATTTTAGGATGAAGATGGTGTAATTTGATTGAATCAACCACCAGAATGGTGTAATTTGATTGAAGTCATTTACCAGAATGGTGTAATTTGATTGAAGTCATTTACCAGAATGGTGTAATTTGATTGAAGTCAACCACCAGAATGGTGTAATTTGATTGAAGTCACCAACCAAATGGTGTAATTTGATTGAGTCAAATCAGAATGGTGTAATTTGATTGAAGTCAACCACCAGAATGGTGTAATTTGATTGAAGTCAATGTACCAGAATGGTGTAATTTGATTGAAGTCATTTACCAGAATGGTTTAATTTGATTGAAAGTCAACCACCAGAATGGTGTAATTTGATTGAAGTCATTTACCAGAATGGTGTAATTTGATTGAAGTCATTTACCAGAATGGTGTAATTTGATTGAAATCATTTACCAGAATGGTGTAATTTGATTGAAGTCAACCACCAGAATGGTGTAATTTGATTGAAGTCATTTACCAGAATGGTGTAATTTGATTGAAGGAACCATTTACCAGAATGGTGTAATTTGATTGAAGTCAACCACCAGAATGGTGTAATTTGATTGAAGTCAACCACCAGAATGGTGTAATTTGATTGAAATCAACCATCAGAATGGTGTAATTTGATTAAAGTCATTTACCAGAATGGTGTAATTTGATTTGAAGTCAACCACCAGAATGGTGTAATTTGATTGAAGTCATTTACCAGAATGGTGTAATTTGATTGAAGTCAACCATCAGAATGGTGTAACTTGATTGAAGTCATTTACCAGAATGGTGTAATTTGATTGAAGTCAACCATCAGAATGGTGTAATTTGATTGAATTCATTTACCAGAATGGTGTAATTTGATTGAAGTCAACCATCAGAATGGTGTAATTTGATTGAAGGTCAATTTACCAGAATGGTGTAATTTGATTGAAGTCACCCATCAGAATGGTGTAATTTGATTGAAGTCATTTACCAGAATGGTTGTAATTTGATTGAATCAACCATCAGAATGGTGTAATTTGATTGAAGTCATTTACCAGAATGGTGTAATTTGATTGAAGTCAACCATCAGAATGGTGTAATTTGATTGAAGTCATTTACCAGAATGGTGTATTTGATTGAAGTCAACCATCAGAATGGTGTAATTTGATTGAAGTCATTTACCAGAATGGTGTAATTTGATTGAAATCAACCATCAGAATGGTGTAATTTGATTGAATTCATTTACCAATGGTGTAATGGTAAATAATTTGATTGAAGTCACCCACCAGAATGGTGTAATTTGATTGAAATCATTTACCAGAATGGTGTAATTTTGATTGAATATTTTGGTGTAATTTGATTGAAGTCAACCATCAGAATGGTGTAATTTGATTGAAGTCATTTACCAGAATGGTGTAATTTGATTGAAAGTCAACCACCAGAATGGTGTAATTTGATTGAAGTCATTTACCAGAATGGTGTAATTTGATTGAAGTCAACCATCAGAATGGTGTAATTTGATTGAAGTCATTTACCAGAATGGTGTAATTTGATTGAAGTCAAACCACCAGAATGGTGTAATTTGATTGAAATCAACCACCAGAATGGTGTAATTTGATTTGAAGTCAACCATCAGAATGGTGTAATTTGATTGAAGTCATTTACCAGAATGGTGTAATTTGATTGAAGTCAACCACCAGAATGGTGTAATTTGATTGAAGTCATTTACCAGAATGGTGTAATTTGATTGAAGTCAACCATCAGAATGGTGTAATTTGATTGAGAATTTACCAGAATGGTGTAATTTGATTGAAGTCATTTACCAGAATGGTGTAATTTGATTGAAATCATTTACAGAATGGTGTAATTTGATTGAAGTCATTTCACCAGAATTTGAATCATCCATCAGAATGGTGTAATTGAAGTCAACCAACAGAATGGTGTAATTTGATTGAAGTCACCCACCAGAATGGTGTAATTTGATTGAAATCATTTACCAGAATGGTGTAATTTGATTGAACTCATCCACCAGAATGGTGTAATTTGATTGAAGTCACCAACCAGAATGGTGTAATTTAATTGAAGGCAACCACCAGAATGGTGAAATTTGATTGAAGTCATTTACCACCAGAATGGTGTAATTTGATTGAATTCATCCAACCATCAATGGTGTAATTTGATTGAAGTCATTTACCAGAATGGTGTAATTTGATTGAAGTCAACCACCAGAATGGTGTAATTTGATTGAAGTCAACCACCAGAATGGTGGAATTGATTGAAGTCAACCACCAGAATGGTGTAATTTGATTGAAGTCACCCACCAGAATGGTGTAATTTGATTGAAGTCAACCACCAGAATGGTGTAATTTGATTGAAGTCATTTACCAGAATGGTGTAATTTGATTGAAGTCATTTACCTAGAATGGTGTAATTTGATTGAGAATGGTGTAATTTGATTGAAGTCATTTACCAGAATGGTGTAATTTGATTGAAATCAACCATCAGAATGGTGTAATTTGATTGAAGTCATTTACCAGAATGGTGTAATTTGATTGAAGTCAACCACCAGAATGGTGTAATTTGATTGAAGTCATTTACCAGAATGGTGTAATTTGATTGAATCAACCACCAGAATGGTGTAATTTGATTGAAGTCATTTACCAGAATGGTGTAATTTGATTGAAGTCAACCATCAGAATGGTGTAATTTGATTGGAAGTCATTTACCAGAATGGTGTAATTTGATTGAAGTCATTTTACCAGAATGGTGTAATTTTGATTGAAATCATTTACCAGAATGGTGTAATTTGATTGAAACCAACCATCAGAATGGTGTAATTTGATTGAAGTCATTTACCAGAATGGTGTAATTTGATTGAAGTCACCCACCAGAATGGTGTAATTTGATTGAAATCATTTACCAGAATGGTGTAATTTGATTGAAGTCAACCACCAGAATGGTGTAATTTGATTGAAGTCATTTACCAGAATGGTGTAATTTGATTGAAATCAACCAGAATGGTGTAATTTGATTGAAGTCAATTTGAATTGTGTAATTTGATTGAAGTCAACCATCAGAATGGTGTAATTTGATTGAAGTCAACCACCAGAATGGTGTAATTTGATTGAAGTCACCCACCAGAATGGTGTAATTTGATTGAAGTCATTTACCAGAATGGTGTAATTTGATTGAAGTCATTTACCAGAATGGTGTAATTTGATTGAAGTCATTTACCAGAATGGTGTAATTTGATTGAAGTCAACCATCAGAATGGTGTAATTTGATTGAAGTCATTTACCAGAATGGTGTAATTTGATTGAAGTCAACCACCAGAATGGTGTAATTTGATTGAAATCATTTACCAGAATGGTGTAATTTGATTGAAGTCAACCACCAGAATGGTGTAATTTGATTGAAGTCATCCACCAGAATGGGTAATTTGATTGAAATCATTTATCAGAATGGTGTAATTTGATTGAAGGCATTTACCAGAATGGTGTAATTTGATTGAAGTCATTTACCAGAATGGTGTAATTTGATTGAAGTCATTTACCAGAATGGTGTAATTTGATTGAAGTCAACCAGAATGGTTTTATTGAATGGTGTAATTTGATTGAAGTCAACCACCAGAATGGTGTAATTTGATTGAAGTCATTTACCAGAATGGTGTAATTTGATTGAAGTCAACCACCAGAATGGTGTAATTTGATTGAAGTCATTTACCAGAATGGTGTAATTTGATTGAAGTCAACCACCAGAATGGTGTAATTTGATTGAATCATCACAGAATGGTGTAATTTGATTGAAGTCAACCACCAGAATGGTGTAATTTGATTGAAGTCATTTACCAGAATGGTGTAATTTGATTGAAATCAACCACCAGAATGGTGTAATTTGATTGAAGTCATTTACCAGAATGGTGTAATTTGATTGAAACCAACCATCAGAATGGTGTAATTTGATTGAAGTCATTTACCAGAATGGTGTAATTTGATTGAAGTCACCCACCAGAATGGTGTAATTTGATTGAAGTCATTTACCAGAATGGTGTAATTTGATTGAAGTCAATCACCAGAATGGTAATTTGATTGATATCATTTACCAGAATGGTGTAATTTGATTGAAGTCAACCACCAGAATGGTGTAATTTGATTGAAACATTTTACCAGAATGGTGTAATTTGATTGAATCAACCACCAGAATGGTGTAATTTGATTGAAGTCATTTACCAGAATGGTGTAATTTGATTGAAGTCAAAACATCAGAATGGTGTAATTTGATTGAAATCAACCATCAGAATGGTGTAATTTGATTGAAGTCATTGCCAGAATGGTGTAATTTGATTGAAATCATTTACCAGAATGGTGTAATTTGATTGAACTCCACCAGAATGGTGTAATTTGATTGAAGTCAACCACCAGAATGGTGTAATTTGATTGAAATCATTTACCAGAATGGTGTAATTTGATTTAAGTCATTTATCAGAATGGTGTAATTTGATTGAAGTCAACCACCAGAATGGTGTAATTTGATTGAAGTCATTTACCAGAATGGTGGAATTTGATTGAAGTCAAAATGGAGTAATTTGATTGAAGTCAAACACCAGAATGGTGTAATTTGATTGAAGTCACCCACCAGAATGGTGTAATTTGATTGAAGTCATTTACCAGAATGGTGTAATTTGATTGAAGTCAACCACCAGAATGGTGTAATTTGATTGAAGTCATTTACCAGAATGGTGTAATTTGATTGAAGTCAACCACCAGAATGGTGTAATTTGATTGAAGTCATTACCAGAATGGTGTAATTTGATTGAAGTCAACCACCAGAATGGTGTAATTTGATTGAAGTCAACCACCAGAATGGTGTAATTTGATTGAAATCAACCATCAGAATGGTGTAATTTGATTGAAGTCATTTACCAGAATGGTGTAATTTGATTGAAGTCAACCACCAGAATGGTGTAATTTGGTTAAAGTCATTTACCAGAATGGTGTAATTTGATTGAAACCAACCATCAGAATGGTGTAATTTGATTGAAGTCATTTACCAGAATGGTGTAATTTGATTGAAGTCACCTACCAGAATGGTGTAATTTGATTGAAGTCATTTACCAGAATGGTGTAATTTGATTGAAGTCAACCACCAGAATGGTGTAATTTGATTGAAGTCATTTACCAGAATGGTGTAATTTGATTGAAAACCAACCATCAGAATGGTGTAATTTGATTGAAGTCATTTACCAGAATGGTGTAATTTGATTGAAGTCACCCACCAGAATGGTGTAATTTGATTGAAGTCATTTACCAGAATGGTGTAATTTGATTGAAATCAACCACCAGAATGGTGTAATTTTGATTGAAGTCACCCACCAGAATGGTGTAATTTGATTGAAGTCAACATCAGAATGGTGTAATTTGATTGAAGTCAACCACCAGAATGGTGTAATTTGATTGAAAGTCATTTACCAGAATGGTGTAATTTGATTGAATCAACCATCAGAATGGTGTAATTTGATTAAAGTCATTTACCAGAATGGTGTAATTTGATTGAAGTCAACCACCAGAATTGTGTAATTTGATTGAAGTCATTTATCAGAATGGTGAATTTGATTGAAGTCAACCACCAGAATGGTGTAATTTGATTGAAGTCAACCACCAGAATGGTGTAATTTGATTGAATCACCCATCAGAATGGTGTAATTTGATTGAAGTCATTTACCAGAATGGTGTAATTTGATTGAATCAACCATCAGAATGGTGTAATTTTGATTGAAGTCATTTTACCAGAATGGTGTAATTTGATTGAAGTCACCCACCAGAATGGTGTAATTTGATTGAAGTCATTTACCAGAATGGTGTAATTTGATTGAAGTCATTCATCAGAATGGTGTAATTTGATTGAAGTCATTTACCAGAATGGTGTAATTTGATTGAAGTCAACCACCAGAATGGTGTAATTTGATTATTGAATTTCCCACCAGAATGGTGTAATTTGATTGAAGTCAACCACCAGAATGGTGTAATTTGATTGAAGTCATTTACCAGAATGGTGTAATTTGATTGAAGTCACCTACCAGAATGGTGTTGTCATTTGATTGAAAGTCAACCACCAGAATGTGTAATTTGATTGAAGTCATTTTCCAGAATGGTGTAATTTGATTGAAGTCACCCACCAGAATGGTGTAATTTGATTGAAAAATTACCAGAATGGTGTAATTTGATTGAAATCAACCATCAGAATGGTGTAATTTGATTGAAATCATTTACCAGAATGGTGTAATTTGATTGAAGTCAACCACCAGAATGGAATAATTTGATTGAAGTCACCCACCAGAATGGTGTAATTTGATTGAAGTCATTTACCAGAATGGTGTAATTTGATTGAAGTCATTTACCAGAATGGTGTAATTTGATTGAAGTCAACCATCCAGAATGGTGTAATTTGATTGAAGTCATTTTACCAGAATGGGTGTAATTTGATTGAAGTCAACCACCAGAATGGTGTAATTTGATTGAAGTCAACCACCAGAATGGTGTAATTTTGATTGAAGTCAACCACCAGAATGGTGTAATTTGATTGAAGTCATTTACCAGAATGGTAATTTAAATTGAAGTCAACCACCAGAATGGTGTAATTTGATTGAAAACTCATTTACCAGAATGGTGTAATTTGATTGAAGTCAACCATCAGAATGGTGTAATTTGATTGAATCAACCACCAGAATGGTGTAATTTGATTGAAGTCAACCACCAGAATGGTGTAAATTGATTGAAGTCATTTACCAGAATGGTGTAATTTGATTGAAGTCAACCACCAGAATGGTGTAATTTGATTGAAGTCATTTACCAGAATGGAATAATTTGATTGATTGAATGGTGTGTATTTGATTGAAGTCAACCATCAGAATTGGTAATTTGATTGAAACATTTACCAGAATGGTGTAATTTGATTGAAGTCAACCATCAGAATGGTGTAATTTGATTGAAATCATTTACCAGAATGGTGTAATTTGATTGAAGTCATTTACCAGAATGGTGTAATTTGATTGAAGTCAACCACCAGAATGGTGTAATTTGATTGAAGTCATTTACCAGAATGGTGTAATTTGATTGAACTCAATTACCAGAATGGTGTAATTTGATTGAAAATCATCCACCAGAATGGTGTAATTTGATTGAAGTCAAACAGAAGAATGGTGTAATTTGATTGAAGTCAACCACCAGAATGGTGTAATTTTGATTGAATCAACCACCAGAATGGTTGTAATTTGATTGAAAGTCAACCAAGAATGGTGTAATTTGATTGAAGTCATTTACCAGAATGGTGTAATTTGATTGAAGTCACCCACCAGAATGGTGTAATTTGATTGAACACCTACCAGAATGGTGTAATTTGATTGAAGTCAACCACCAGAATGGTGTAATTTGATTGAAGTCATTTACCAGAATGGTGTAATTTGATTGAAATCAACCATCAGAATGGTATAATTTGATTGAAAGTCATTTACCAGAATGGTGTAATTTGATTGAAATCAACCACCAGAATGGTGTAATTTGATTGACCAGAATGGTCAACCAAGAATGGTGTAATTTGATTGAAGTCATTTACCAGAATGGTGTAATTTGGATTGAAGTCAACCACCAGAATGGTGTAATTTGATTGAAATCATTTACCAGAATGGTGTAATTTGATTGAAGTCAACCAGAATGGTGTAATTTGATTGAAGTCAACCACCAGAATTGTGTAATTTGATTGAAGTCAACCATCAGAATGGTGTAATTTGATTGAAGTCATTTACCAGAATGGTGTAATTTGATTGAAGTCAACCACCAGAATGGTGTAATTTGATTGAAATCATTTACCAGAATGGTGTAATTTGATTGAAGTCAACCACCAGAATGGTGTAATTTGATTGAAGTCATTTTACCAGAATGGTGTAATTTGATTGAAGTCATTTACCAGAATGGTGTAATTTGATTGAAATCATTTACCAGAATGGTGTAATTTGATTGAAGTCAACCACCAGAATGGTGTAATTTGATTGGAAGTTTTGAATGGTTTAATTTGATTGAAGTCAAAACACCAGAATGGTGTAATTTGATTGAAGTCAACCATCAGAATGGTGTAATTGATTGAAGTCACCCACCAGAATGGTGTAATTTGATTGAAGTCAACCACCAGAATGGTGTAATTTGATTGAAGTCATTTACCAGAATGGTGTAATTTGATTGAAGTCACCTACCAGAATGGTGTAATTTGATTGAAGTCATTTACCAGAATGGTGTAATTTGATTGAAATCAACCACCAGAATGATGTAATTTGATTGAAGTCATTTACCAGAATGGTGTAATTTGATTGAAATCAACCATCAGAATGGTGTAATTTGATTGAAGTCATTTTACCAGAATGGTGTAATTTGATTGAAGTCAACCACCAGAATGGTGTAATTTGATTGAAGTCATTTACCAGAATGGTGTAATTTGATTGAAGTCACCACCAGAATGGTGTAATTTGATTGAAGTCATTTACCAGAATGGTGTAATTTGATTGAAGTCATCCACCAGAATGGTGTAATTTGATTGAAGTCATTTACCAGAATGGTGTAATTTGATTGAATCAACCACCAGAATGGTGTAATTTGATTGAAGTCATTTACCAGAATGGTGTAATTTGATTGAAGTCAACCACCAGAATGGTGTAATTTGATTGAAATCATTTACCAGAATGGTAATTTGATTGAAGTCAACCACCAGAATGGTTGTAATTTGATTGAAGTCATTTTACCAGAATGGTGTAATTTTGATTGAAGTCAACCACCAGAATGGTGTAATTTGATTGAAGTCATTACCAGAATGGTGTAATTTGATTGAAGTCAACCATCAGAATGGTGTAATTTGATTGAAGTCATTTACCAGAATGGTGTAATTTGATTGAAGTCAACCATCAGAATGGTGTAATTTGATTGAAGTCATTTACCAGAATGGTGTAATTTGATTGAAGTCAACCACCAGAATGGTAATTTGATTGAAGTCAACCACCAGAATGGTGTAATTTGATTGAAGTCAACCATCAGAATGGTGTAATTTGATTGAAGTCATTTACAGAATGGTATTTGATTGAAGTCAACCACCAGAATGGTGTAATTTGATTTACCAGAATGGTTTAATTTGATTGAATGTTTACCAATTGTGAATTTGATTAAGTCAACCACCAGAATGGTGTAATTTGATTGAAGTCATTTACCAGAATGGTGTAATTTGATTGAAATCAACCATCAGAATGGTGTAATTTGATTGAAGTCATTTACCAGAATGGTGTAATTTGATTGAAGTCAACCACCAGAATGGTGTAATTTGATTGAAGTCATTTACCAGAATGGTGTAATTTGATTGAAGTCAACCACCAGAATGGTAATTTGATTGAAGTCATTACCAGAATGGTGTAATTTGATTGAAATCAACCACCAGAATGGTGTAATTTGATTGAAGTCATTTACCAGAATGGTGTAATTTGATTGAATCAACCACCAGAATGGTGTAATTTGATTGAAGTCAACCACCAGAATGGTGTAATTTGATTGAAGTCAACCACCAGAATGGTGTAATTTGATTGAAGTCATTTACCAGAATGGTGTAATTTGATTGAAGTCACCCATCAGAATGGTGTAATTTGATTGAAATCATTTACCAGAATGGTGTAATTTGATTGAACTCAACCATCAGAATGGTGTAATTTGATTGAAGTCATGGTTGATTGAAGTCAACCGGAATGGTGTAATTTGATTGAAGTCAACCACCAGAATGGTGTAATTTGATTGAAGTCAACCACCAGAATGGTGTAATTTGATTGAAGTCATTTACCAGAATGGTGTAATTTGATTGAATCAACCATCAGAATGGTGTAATTTGATTGAAGTCATTTACCAGAATGGTGTAATTTGATTGAAGTCAACCACCAGAATTGTGTAATTTGATTGAAGTCATTTACCAGAATGGTGTAATTTGATTGAAGTCAACCATCAGAATGGTGTAATTTGATTGAAGTCATTTACCAGAATGGTGTAATTTGATTGAAATCAACCATCAGAATGGTGTAATTTGATTGAAGTCATTTACCAGAATGGTGTAATTTGATTGAATCAACCACCAGAATGGTGTAATTTGATTGAAAATCGTTTACCAGAATGGTGTAATTTGATTGAAGTCAACCACCAGAATGGTGTAATTTGATTGAAGTCACCTACCAGAATGGTGTAATTTGATTGAAGTCAACCACCAGAATGGTGTAATTTGATTGAAGTCATTTACCAGAATGGTGTAATTTGATTGAAGTCAACCACCAGAATGGTGTAATTTGATTGAAATCATTTTACCAGAATGGTGTAATTTGATTGAAGTCACCCACCAGAATGGTGTAATTTGATTGAGAATGGTCATTTTAGTCACCTAGAATGGTGTAATTTGATTGAAGTCACCACCAGAATGGTGTAATTTGATTGAAGTCATTTACCAGAATGGTGTAATTTGATTGAAGTCAACCACCAGAATGGTGGTGTAATTTGATTGAAGTCATTTACCAGAATGGTGTAATTTGATTGAAGTCAACCATCAGAATGGTGTAATTTGATTGAAGTCAACCACCAGAATGGTGTAATTTGATTGAAGTCATTTACCAGAATGGTGTAATTTGATTGAAGTCATTTACCAGAATGGTGTAATTTGATTGAAGTCATTTACCAGAATGGTGTAATTTGATTGAAGTCCACCATCAGAATGGTGTAACTTGATTGAAGTCAATCACCAGAATGGTGTAATTTCATTGAAGTCAACCATCAGAATGGTGTAATTTGATTGAAGTCATTTACCAGAATGGTGTAATTTGATTGAAGTCACCCACCAATGGTGTAATTTGATTGAAGTCATTTACCAGAATCGTGTAATTTGATTGAAGTCAACCATCAGAATGGTGTAATTTGATTGAAGTCATTTACCAGAATGGTGTAATTTGATTGAAGTCAACCATCAGAATGGTGTAACTTGATTGAAGTCATTTACCAGAATGGTGTAATTTGATTGAAGTCAACCACCAGAATGGTGTAATTTGATTGAAGTCACCATCAGAATGGTTTTGATTGAAGTCACCAATGGTGTAATTTGATTGAAGTCATTTACCAGAATGGTGTAATTTGATTGAAGTCAACCACCAGAATGGTGTAATTTGATTGAAGTCATTTTACCAGAATGGTGTAATTTGATTGAAGTCAACCATCAGAATGGTGTAATTTGATTGAAGTCATTTACCAGAATGGTGTAATTTGATTGAAGTCAACCACCAGAATGGTGTAATTTGATTGAAGTCAACCACCAGAATGGTGTAATTTGATTGAAGTCAACCACCAGAATGGTGTAATTTGATTGAAGTCAACCACCAGAATGGTGTAATTTGATTGAAGTCATCCTACCAGAATGGTAAATTTGATTGAAGTCACCCACCAGAATGGTGTAATTTGATTGAAGTCATTTACCAGAATGGTGGAATTTGATTGAAGTCACCACCAGAATGGTGTAACTTGATTGAAGTCAACCACCAGAATGGTGTAATTTTATTGAAGTCAACCACCAGAATGGTGTAATTTGAAGTCACCAACCAGAATGGTGTAATTTGATTGAGTCACCATCAGAATGGTGTAATTTGATTGAAGTCATTTACCAGAATGGTGTGTAATTTTGATTGAAGTCACCCATCAGAATGGTGTAATTTGATTGAAGTCATTTACCAGAATGGTGTAATTTGATTGAAGTCTATCACCAGAATGGTGTAATTTGATTGAAGTCATTTACCCAGAATGGTGTAATTTGATTGAATCAACCATCAGAATGGTGTAATTTGATTGAAGTCATTTACCAGAATGGTGTAATTTGATTGAAGTCACCCACCAGAATGGTGTAATTTGATTGAAGTCATTTTACCAGAATGGTGTAATTTGATTGAAGTCAACCATCAGAATGATGTAATTTGATTGAAGTCATTTACCAGAATGGTGTAATTTGATTGAAATTGAATGGTGTAATTTGATTGAAATCATTTACCCAGAATGGTGTAATTGGTTGAAAAAGTCATTTACCAGAATGGTGTAATTTGATTGAAAAGTCAACCACCAGAATGGTGTAATTTATTGAAGTCACCACCAGAATGGTGTAATTTGATTGAAGTCAACCAGAATGGTGTAATTTGATTGAAATCATTTACCAGAATGGTGTAATTTGATTGAAGTCAACCACCAGAATGGTGTAATTTGATTGAAATCACCCACCAGAATGGTGTAATTTAATTGAAGTCAACCATCAGAATGGTGTAATTTGATTGAAGTCATTTACCAGAATGGTGTAATTTGATTGAAGTCACCCACCAGAATGGTGTAATTTGATTGAAGTCACCTACCAGAATGGCGTAAATTGAAATTGAAGTCAAACACCAGAATGGTGTAATTTGATTGAAATCAACCATCAGAATTGTGAATTTAATTGAAGTCATTTACCAGAATGGTATAATTTGATTGAAGTCACCCACCAGAATGGTGTAATTTGATTGAAGTCATCTACCAGAATGGTGTAATTTGATTGAAATCACCATCAGAATGGTGTAATTTGATTGAAGTCAACCACCAGAATGGTGTAATTTGATTGAAGTCAACCACCAGAATGGTGTAATTTGATTGAACATTTACCAGAATGGTGTAATTTGATTGAAGTCAACCACCAGAATGGTGTAATTTGATTGAAGTCATTTACCAGAATGGTGTAATTTGATTGAAGTCAACCATCAGAATGCTGTAATTTTTGAAGTCATTTACCAGAATGGTGTAATTTGATTGAAGTCAACCACTAGAATGGTGTAATTTGATTGAAATCATTTACCAGAATGGTGTAATTTGATTGACCTAGAATCAATTTGATTGAGAAGTCACCACCAAATGGTGTAATTTGATTGAAGTCATTTACCAGAATGGTGTAATTTGATTGAATCAACCATCAGAATGGTGTAATTTGATTGAAGTCATTTACCAGAATGGTGTAATTTGATTGAAGTCAACCATCAGAATGGTGTAATTTGATTAAGTCATTTACCAGAATGGTGTAATTTGATTGAAGTCATTTACCAGAATGGTGTAATTTGATTGAAATCATTTACCAGAATGGTGTAATTTGATTAGAATCAACCATCAGAATGGTGTAATTTGATTGAAGTCATTTACCAGAATTTTGTAATTTGATTGAAGTCACCCACCAGAATGGTGTAATTTGATTGAAATCATTTACCAGAATGGTGTAATTTGATTGAAGTCAACCACCAGAATGGTGTAATTTGATTGAAGTCACCCACCAGAATGGTGTAATTTGATTGAAGTCACCCACCAGAATGGTGTAATTTGATTGAAGTCACCCACCAGAATTGTGTAATTTGATTGAAAAATATTTACCAGAATGGTGTAATTTGATTGAAGTCAACCACCAGAATGGTGTAAATTTAATTGAAGTCACCTACCAGAATGGTGTAATTTGATTGAAGTCAAACACCAGAATGGTGTAATTTGATTGAAGTCACCTACCAGAATGGTGTAATTTGATTAAAGTCAGTCATTTAGAATGGTGTAATTTGATTGAAATCATTACCAGAATGGTGTAATTTGATTGAAGTCAATCACCAGAATGAATTGTAATTTGATTGAAGTCATTTACAGAATGGTGTAATTTGATTGAAGTCTCCATCAGAATGGTGTAATTTGATTGAAGTCATTTACCAGAATGGTGTAATTTGATTGAAGTCATTTACCAGAATGGGTGTAATTTGATTGAAGTCATTTTGCCAGAATGGTTTGATTGAATTTCAGAATGGGAATTCTATTTGGTGTAATTTGATTGAAGTCATCCACCAGAATGGTGTAATTTTGATTGAAGTCACCACCAGAATGGTGTAATTTGATTGAAGTCAACCACCAGAATGGTGTATTTTGATTGAAATCATTTACCAGAATGGTGTAATTTGATTGAATCACCCATCAGAATGGTGTAATTTGATTGAAGTCATTTACCAGAATGGTGTAATTTGATTGAAGTCACCACCAGAATGGTGTAATTTGATTGAAATCATTTACCAGAATGGTGTGAATTTGATTGAAGTCACCCACCAGAATGGTGTAATTTGATTGAAGTCATTTACCAGAATGGTGTAATTTGATTGAAGTCAACCACCAGAATGGTGTAATTTGATTGAAGTCAACCACCAAAATGGTGTAATTTGATTGAAGTCAACCACCAGAATGGTGTAATTTGATTGAAGTCAACCACCAGAATGGTGTAATTTGATTGAAGTCAACCACCAGAATGGTGTAATTTGATTGAAGTCATTTACCAGAATGGTGTAATTTGATTGAAGTCAACCACCAGAATGGTGTAATTTGATTGAAATCATTTACCAGAATGGTGTAATTTGATTGAACTCAACCACCAGAATTGTGTAATTTGATTTGAAGTCAACCACCAGAATGGTGTAATTTAATTGAAGGCACCTACCAGAATGGTGTAATTTGATTGAAGTCACCTACCAGAATGGTGTAATTTGATTGAAGTCATTTACCAGAATGGTGTAATTTGATTGAATCAACCACCAGAATGTTGTAATTTAATTGAAGTCATTTACCAGAATGGTGTAATTTGATTGAAGTCAACCACCAGAATGGTGTAATTTGATTGAAATCATTTACCAGAATGGTGTAATTTGATTGAAGTCACCCAACAGAATGGTGTAATTTGATTGAAGGCACCAACAGAATTGTGTAATTTGATTGAAGTCAACCACCAGAATGGTGTAATTTGATTGAATTCATTTACCAGAATGGTGTAATTTGATTGAAGTCATCCATCAGAATGGTGTAATTTGATTGAAGTCATTTACCAGAATGGTGTAATTTGATTGAAGTCACCCACCAGAATGGTGTAATTTGATTGAAGTCAACCACCAGAATGGTGTAATTTGATTGAAAATCAACCACCAGAATGGTGTAATTTGATTGAAGTCAACCACCAGAATGGTGTAATTTGATTGAAGTCAACCACCAGAATGGTGTAATTTGATTGAAGTCATTTACCAGAATGGTGTAATTTGATTGAAGTCATTTACCAGAATGGTGTAATTTGATTGAAGTCATTTACCAGAATGGTGTAATTTGATTGAAGTCATTTACCAGAATGGTGTAATTTGATTGAAGTCATTTACCAGAATGGTGTAATTTGATTGAATCATTGTAATTTGATTAAATCAGAATGGTGTAATTTGATTGAAGTCAATCATCAGAATTGTATAATTTGATTGAAGTCATTACCAGAATGGTGTAATTTGATTGAAGTCACCCACCAGAATGGTGTAATTTGATTGAAGTCATTTACCAGAATTGTGTAATTTGATTGAATCAACCATCAGAATGGTGTAATTTGATTGAATCATTTTACCAGAATGGTGTAATTTGATTGAAGTCACCTACCAGAATGGGGTGTAACTTGATTGAAGTCATTTACCAGAATGTTGTAATTTGATTGAAGTCATTTGCAGAATGGTGTAATTTGAAGGCATTTACCAGAATGGGTGTCATTTGATTAAGTACAGAATGGTGTAATTTGATTGAAGTCATTTACCAGAATGGTGTAATTTGATTGAAGTCAAACCACCAATGGTGTAATTTGATTTGAAGTCATTTACCAGAATGAATTTGGTGTCAACGATCAGAATTTGATTGAACTCATTTACCAGAATGGTGTAATTTGATTGATCACCACCAGAATGGTGTAATTTGATTGAAATCATTTACCAGAATGGTGTAATTTGATTGAAGTCAACCATCAAAATGGTGTAATTTGATTGAAATCAACCATCAGAATTGTGTAATTTGATTGAAGTCTAGCAACAGAATGGTGTAATTTGATTGAAGTCACCCACCAGAATGGTGTAATTTGATTGAAATCATTTACCAGAATGGTGTGAATTTGATTGAAATCAACCACCAGAATGGTGTAATTTATTGAAATCATTGTGTAATTTGATTGAAGTCATTTACAGAATGGTGTAATTTGATTGAAGTCAACCACCAGAATGGTGTAATTTGATTGAAGTCACCTACCAGAATGGTGTAATTTGATTGAAGTCATTTACCAGAATTGTATAATTTGATTGAAGTCACCCACCAGAATGGTGTAATTTGATTGAAGTCACTTACCAGAATGGTGTAATTTGATTGAAATCATTTACCAGAATGGTGGTTGACTGTAAATTTGATTGAAGTCACTACCAGAATGGTACCATTTGATTGAAATCATTTACCAGAATTTAATTGAACTCCTACCAGAATTTTGTAATTTGAAGTCAACCAATCAGAATGGTGTAATTTGATTGAATCAACCACCAGAATGGTGTAATTTGATTGAAGTCAACCACCAGAATGGTGTAATTTGATTGAAATCAACCACAGAATGGTGTAATTTGATTGAAGTCAACCAGAATGGTGTAATTTGATTGAAGTCATTTACCAGAATGGTGTAATTTGATTGAAATCACCTACCAGAATGGTGTAATTTGATTGAAATCATTTACCAGAATGGTGTAATTTGATTGAAGTCACCTACAGAATGGTGTAATTTGATTGAAGTCATTTACCAGAATGGTGTAATTTGATTGAAGTCATTTACCAAAATGGTGTAATTTGATTTGAAGTCATTACCAGAATGGTGTAATTTGATTGAAGTTTGAATTGTGATCAACCACCAGAATGGTGTAATTTGATTGAAGTCATTTGCCAGAATGGTGTAATTAATGTGTCATTTTTGAAGTCAATTAAAAGAATGGTGTAATTTGATTGAAGTCATCCATCAGAATGGTGTAATTTGATTGAAATCACCCACCAGAATGGAGTAATTTGATTGAAGTCATTTACCAGAATGGTGTAATTTGATTGAATTGAACTACCAGGAATGGTGTAATTTGATTGAAGTCATTTACCAGAATGGTGTAATTTGATTAAATCAACCACCAGAATGGTGTAATTTGATTGAAGTCATTTACCAGAATGGTGTAATTTGATTGAAGTCAACCATCAGAATGGTGTAATTTGATTGAAGTCATTGCCAGAATGGTGTAATTTGATTGAAGTCAACCACCAGAATGGTGTAATGGATTGTCATTTACCAGAATGGTGTTTTGATTGAAGTCAAACACAAGAATGGTGTAATTTGATTGAAGAACCAGAATGGTGTAATTTGAACCCACCCACCAGAATGGTGTATTTTGATTGAAGTCATTTACCAGAATGGTTGTAATTTGATTGAATCAACCATCAGAATGGTGTAATTTGGATTGGTCATTTACCAGAATGGTGTAATTTGATTGAAATCAACCATCAGAATGGTGTAATTTGATTGAAATCATTTACCAGAATGGTGTAATTTGATTGAAGTCACCCACCAGAATGGTTGTAATTTGATTGAAGTCATTTACCAGAATGGAGGTAATTTGATTAGCCATCAGAATGTAATTAATTTGATTGAAGTCATTTACCAGAATGGTGTAATTTGATTGAAGTCCTTATCAGAATGGTGTAACTTGAATGAAATCAATTGCCAGAATGGTGTAATTTGATTGAAGTCATTTACCAGAATGGTGTAATTTGATTGAAATCATTTACAGAATGGTGTAATTTAATTGAAGGCAACCATCAAAATGGTATAATTTGATTGAAGTCAACCACCAGAATGGTGTAATTTGATTGAAGTCATTTACCAGAATGGTGTAATTTGATTGAAATCAACCACCAGAATGGTGTAATTTGGATGAATCAACCACCAGAATGGTGTAATTTGATTGAAGTCAACCACCAGAATGTATAATTTTTATTGAAGTCAACCACAAGAATGGTGTAATTTGATGAATCATGTGATTTTAATTTAAAATCAACCACCAGAATGGTGTAATTTGATTGAAGTCAACCAGAATGCTGTAATTTGATTGATCACCCACAAGAATGGTGTAATTTGATTGAAATCATTTACCAGAATAGTGTAATTTGATTGAACTCTATCGCAGAATTGTGTAATTTGATTGAAGTCACCCACCAGAATGGTGTAATTTGATTGAAGTCACCTACCAGAATGGTATAATTTGATTAAAGTCTTACCAAAATGGTGTAATTTGATTGAAGTCATTTACCAGAATGGTGTAATTTGATTGAAATCGTTTACCAGAATGGTGTAATTTGATTGAAATCATTTACCAGAATGGTAATTTTATTGACGTCAAATCCACCAGAATGGGTGTAATTTGATTGAAGTCATTTACCAGAATGGTTTTTGATTGAAAGTCAAATCACCAGAATGGTGTAAATTTGATTGAAGTCAACCACCAGAATGTGTAATTTGATTGAAGTCAACCACCAGAATGGTGTAATTTGATTGAAACTATTTTACCAGAATGGTGTAATTTGATTGAATTCAACCATCAGAATGGTGTAATTTGACTGAAATCATCCACCAGAATGGTGTAATTTGATTGAAATCAACCACCAGAATAGTATAATTTGATTGAAGTCAACCAATTAGAATGGTATAATTTGATTGAAGTCTGCAGAATGGTGTAATTTGATGAATCAACCACCAGAATTGTGTAAATTTTTTAAGTCATCACCAGAATGGTGTAAATTTTGAAGTCAATCAAAAGAATGGGTGTAATTTGATTGAAGTCACCACCAGAATGGAGTAATTTTTAGAAGTCACCTAACAGAATGGTGTAATTTGACTGAAGTCACCTACCAGAATGGTGTAAGTTGTTGAAGTCAACCACCAGAATGGTGTAATTTGATTGAAGTCATTTACACCCAGAATGGTGTAATTTGATTGAAGTCAACCACCAGAATGGTGTAATTTGATTGAAGTCATTTACCAGAATGGTGTAATTTGATTGAAGCCAGAATGGTTACATTTACCAGAATGGTGTAATTTGATTGAAGTCAACCATCAGAATGGTGTAATTTGATTGAAGTCAACCACCGAATGGTGTAATTTGATTGAAGTCAACCATCAGAATGGTGTAATTTGATTGAATGGTCAACCATCAGAATGGTGTAATTTGATTGAAGTCATTTACCAGAATGGTGTAATTTGATTGAAGTCACCCACCAGAATGGTAATTTGATTGTTGGTTTATTTTTGATTGAATCAACCATCAGAATGGTGTAATTTGATTGAAGTCACCACCAGAATGGTGTAATTTGATTGAAGTCAACCCATCAGAATGGTGTAATTTGATTGAAGTCAACCACCAGAATGGTGTAATTTGATTGAAGTCAACCATCAGAATGGTGTAATTTGATTGAAATCATTTACCAGAATGGTGTAATTTGATTGAAGTCAACCACCAGAATGGTGTAATTTGATTGAAGTCATTTACCAGAATGGTGTAATTTGATTGAAATCAACCATCAGAATGGTGTAATTTGATTGAATCAGCCACCAGAATGGTGTAATTTGATTGAAGTCAACCACCAGAATGGTGTAATTTGATTAAAGTCACCCACCAGAATGGTGTAATTTGATTGAAGTCACCCACCAGAATAGTGTAATTTGATTGAACCCATTTACCAGAATGGTGGAATTTGATTGAAGTCAACCACCAGAATGGTGTAATTTGATTGAAGTCATTTATCAGAATGGTGTAATTTGATTGAAGTCAACCACCAGAATGGTGTAATTTGATTGAAGTCATTTACAGAATGGTGTAATTTGATTGAATCAACCATCAGAATGGTGTAATTTGATTGAAGTCATTTACCAGAATGGTGTAATTTGATTGAAGTCAAATCCATCAGAATGGTGTAATTTGATTGGAAGTCACCAGAATATTGTAATTTGATTGAAGTCATCCACCAGAATGGTGTAATTTGATTGAAATCATTTACCAGAATGGTGTAATTTGATTGAAGTCAACCACCAGAATTGTATAATTTGGATTGAAGTCTACTACCAGAATGGTGTAATTTGATTGAATCAACCACCAGAATGGTGTAATTTGATTGAAGTCATCCACCAGAATTGTGTAATTTGACTGGTGTAATTTGAATGGTGTAAATTTGATTGAAGCCATCCAACAGAATTGTGTAAATTTTTGAAGTCAAACACAAGAATGGTGTAATTTGATTGAAGTCAACCATCAGAAAGGTGGAATTTAATTGAAGTCACCTACCAGAATGGAGAGTAACCAGAATGAAGTCACCAACCAGAATGGTTTACCAGATTGAAGTCCCCTACCAGAATGGTGTAACTTGATTGAAGTCAACCACCAGCATGGTGTAATTTGATTGAAGTCAACCAGAATGGTGTAATTTGATTGAAGTCAACCACCAGAATGGTGTGTAATTTGATTGAAGTCATTTACCAGAATGGTGTAATTTGATTGAACCAACCATCAGAATGGTGTAATTTGATTGAAGTCATTTACCAGAATGGTGTAATTTGTTTGAATCAACCACCAGAATGGTGTAATTTGATTGAAAGTCAACCACCAGAATGGTGTAATTTGATTGAAGTCACCCACCAGAATGGTGTAATTTGATTGAAGTCATTTAGCAGAATGGTGTAATTTGATTGAAATCAACCATCAGAATGGTGTAATTTGATTGATGTCATTTACCAGAATGGTAAATTTGATTGAAGTCAACCATCAGAATGGATCTAAATTGATGGAAGTCACCCACCAGAAAGGGTGTAATTTGATTGAAATCATTACCAGAATGGTTTAATTTGATTGAAGTCATTTACCAGAATGGTGTAATTGATTGGAAACCAACCATCAGAATGGTGTAATTTGATTGGAAGTCATTTACCAGAATGGTGTAATTTGATTGAAGTCACCCACCGGAATGGGTGTAATTTGATTGAAGTCATTTTACCAGAAAGGTGTAATTTGATTGAAGTCAACCATCAGAATGGTGTAATTTGATTGAAGCCATTTACCAGAATGGTGTAATTTTGAAGTCAACCATCGAATGGAATGGTGTAATTGGATTGAAATCAACTTATCACCAGAATTTGATTGAAGTATCCATTTGATTTGAAGTCAATCCTCAGAATGGTGTAATTTAATTGAAGTCACCTACCAGAATGGTATAATTTGATTGAAGTCACCCACCAGAATGGTGTAATTTGATTGAAGTCATTTACCAGAATGGTGTAATTTGATTGAATCAACCATCAGAATGGTGTAATTTTAATTCAAACACAAGAATGGTGTTTTGATTGAGAATGAAAAGTGGAATTTGATTGAAGTCACCCACCAGAATGGTGGAATAATTTGGAATGGTGGAAATTGATTGGAAGCAACCACCAGAATTTTGTAATTTGATTGGAAGTCAACCACCAGAATGGTAATTTGATTGAAATCATTTACCAGAATGGTGTAATTTGATTGAATCAACCACCAGAATGGTGTAATTTGATTGAAGTCATTTACCAGAATGGTGTAATTTGATTGAAGTCATTTACCAGAATGGTGTAATTTGATTGAAGTCATTTACCAGAATGGTGTAATTTGATTGAAGTCATTTATCAGAATGGTGTAATTTGATTGAAGTCATTTACCAGAATGGTGTAATTTGATTGAAGTCATTTACCAGAATGGTGTAATTTGATTGAAACCAACCATCAAAATGGTAACTTGATTGAAGTCAACCACCAGAATGGTGTAATTTGATTGAAGTCATTTACCAGAATGGTGTAATTTGATTGAAGTCAACCACCAGAATGGTGTAATTTGATTGAAGTCATTTACCAGAATGGTGTAATTTGATTGAAGTCATTTAGCAGAATGGTGTACTTTTATTGAATCAACCATCAGAATGGTGTAATTTGATTGAAGTCATTTACCAGAATGTTGTAATTTGATTGAAGTCAACCATCAGAATGGTGTAATTTGATTGGAAGTCATTTACCAGAATGGTGTAATTGATTGAAGTCAACCATCAGAATGGTGTAATTTGATTGAAGTCATTTACCAGAATGGTGTAATTTGATTGAAACCATTTACCAGAATGGTGTAAGATTGAAGTCATTTACCAGAATGGTGTAATTTGATTAAACCACCCACCAGAATGGTGTAATTTGATTGAAGTCATTTACCAGAATGGTGTAATTTGATTGAAGTCTATCACCAGAATGGTGTAATTTGATTGAAAACATTTACCAGAATGGTGTAATTTGTTTGAAAGTCATTTAGAATGGTGTAATTTGATTGGTGTCACCTACCAGAATGGTGTAATTTGATTGAAGGCATTTACCAGAATGGTGTAATTTGATTGAATCAACCACCAGAATGGTGTAATTTGATTGAAGTCAACAACCAGAATGGTGGAAATTTGATTGAAGGCAAATCACCAGAATGGTGTAATTTGATTGAAGTCATTTACCAGAATGGTGTAATTTGATTGAAGTCACCCACCAGAATAGTGTAATTTGATTGAAGTCAACAACCAAATTGAATGGATTGAAATCAACCATCGTAGATTAAAAGATCAATTTACCAGAATGGTGTAATTTGATTGAAATCAAACCACCAGAATGGTGTACTTGATTGAACTCACCACCAGAATGGTGGAATTTGATTGAAATCAACCACCAGAATGGTGTAATTTGATTGAAGTCATTTACCAGAATGGTGTAATTTGATTGAAATCAACCATCAGAATGGTGTAATTTGATTGAATCATTTACCAGAATGGTGTAATTTTGATTGAAGTCAACCACAAGAATGCTGTAATTTGGATTGAAGTCAACCACCAGAATGGTGTAATTTGATTGAAGTCAACCATCAGAATGGTGTAATTTGATTGAAGTCATTTACCAGAATGGTGTAATTTGATTGAAGTCAACCATCAGAATGGTGTAATTTGATTGTCATTTACCAGAATGGTGTAATTTGATTGAATCAACCATCAGAATGGTGTAATTTGATTGAAGTCATTTACCAGAATGGTGTAATTTGATTGAAGTCAACCACCAGAATGGTGTAATTTGATTGAAGTCATTTACCAGAATGTTGTAATTTGATTGAAGTCATCCACCAGAATGGTGTAATTTGATTGAAATAATTTACCAGAATGGTGTAATTTGATTGAAGTCAACCACCAGAATTGTATAATTTGATTGAAGTCTACCACCAGAATGGTGTAATTTGATGAATCAACCACCAGAATGGTGTAACTTGATTGAAGTCATCCACCAGAATTGTGTAATTTTTGAAGTCAAACACAAGAATGGTGTAATTTGATTGAAGTCAACCATCAGAAAGGTGGAATTTAATTGAAGTCACCTACCAGAATGGAGTAAATCAGTCACCTACCAGAATGGTGTAATTTTATTGAAATCCCTTTTACCAGAATGGTGTGTCTTGATTGGAAGTCACCTACCAGAATGGTGTAATTTGAATGGAAACCAACCACCAGAATGGTGTAATTTGATTGAAACCATTTACCAGAATGGTGTAATTTGATTGAAGTCATTTTTCAGAATGGTGTAATTTGATTGAAATCAACCACTAGAATGGTGTAATTTGATTGAACCCAATTACCAGAATGGTGTAATTTGATTGAAGTCACCAACCAGAATGGTGTAATTTGATTGAAGTCACCTACCAGAATGGTGTAATTTGATTGAAGTCATTTACCAGAATGGTAATTTGATTGAAACCAACCATCAGAATGGTGTAATTTGATTGAAGTCATTTACCAGAATGGTGTAATTGGATTGAAGTCAACCACCAGAATGGTGTAACTTGATTGAAAGTCAACCACCAGAATGGTGTAATTTGATTGAATTCACCCACCAGAATAGTGTAATTTGATTGAACTCATTTACCAGAATGGTAATTTGATTGAAGTCAACCACCAGAATGGTGTAATTTGATTGGAAGTCAACCACCAGAATGGTGTAATTTGATTGAAGTCAACCACCAGAATGGTGTAATTTGATTGAAATCATTTACAAGAATGGTGTAATTTGATTGAAGTCAAATCACCAGAATGGTGTAATTTGATTGAAATCAACAACAGAATGGTGTAATTTGATTGAAGTCACCCACCGGAAAATTGATTGAAATCATTTACCAGAATGGTTAATTTGATTGAAATCAACCACCAGAAAGGTGTAATTTGATTGAAGTCAACCAATTAGAATGGTGTAATTTGATTGGAAGTCAACCACCAGAATGGTGTAATTTGATTGAAGTCATTTACCAGAATGGGTGTAATTTGATTGAAGTCATTTACCAGAATGTTGTAATTTGAATGGTGAAGTCAACCACCAGAATTGTATAATTTGATTGAAATAAATTACCAGAATGGTGTAATTTGATGAATCAACCACCAGAATGGTGTAATTTGATTGAAGTCATCCACCAGAATGGTGTAATTTGATGAAGTCAAACACAAGAATGGTGTAATCGATTTGAAGTCAACCATCAGAAAGGTGGAATTAATTAGAAGTACCTACCAGAATGCAGTAACTGAAGTCACCTACCAGAATGGTGTAATTTGATTGAAGTCCCCCATCAGAAAGGTGTAACTTAATTGAAGTCACCACCAGAATGGTGTAATTTAATTTACCAGAATTGTAACGGATTAAAGTCACCACCAGAATGGTGTAATTTGATTGAAGTCCCTACCAGAATGGTGTAATTTGATTGAAGTCAACCATCAGAATGGTGTAATTTGATTGGAAGTCATTTACCAGAATGGTGTAATTTGATTGAAGTCAACCATCAGAATGCTGTAATTTGATTGAAGTCATTTACCAGAATGGTGTAATTTGATTGAAGTCAACCAGCAGAATGGTGTAATTTGATTGAAGTCATTTACCAGAATGGTGTAATTTGTTTGAAAACAACCATCAGAATGGTGTAATTTGATTAAGTCATTTACCAGAATGGTGTAATTTGATTGAAATCACCCACCAGAATGGTGTAATTTGATTGAAGCTCATTTTACCAGAATGGTTCGGAATTGGTGATTGAAGTCAACCACCAGAATGGTGTAATTGATTGAAGTCAACCACCAGAATTTTGTAATTTGATTGAAATCAACCATCAGAATGGTGTAATTTGATTGAATTCATTTACCAGAATGGTGTAATTTGATTGAAGTCATTTACCAGAATGGTGTAATTGATTGAAACCATTTATCAGAATGGTGTAATTTGATTGAAACCAACCATCAGAATGGTGTAATTTGATTGAAGTCATTTACCAGAATGGTGTAATTTGATTGAAGTCAAACCACCAGAATGGTGTAATTTGATTGAAGTCATTTACCAGAATGGTGTAATTTGATTGAAGTCAACCACCAGAATGGTGTAATTTGATTGAACCCATTTACCAGAATGGTGTAATTTGATTTAAAACCAACCATCAGAATGGTGTAATTTAATTGAAGTCATTTACCAGAATGGTGTAATTTGATTTGAAGTCACCCACCAGAATGGTGTAATTTGATTGAAATCATTTATCAGAATGGTGTAATTTGATTGAACTCTATCACCAGAATTGTGTAATTTGATTGAAGTCACCAACCAGAATGGTGGAATTTAATTGAAGGCACCTACCAGAATGGTATAATTTGATTGAAGTCACCCACCAGAATGGTGTAATTTGATTGAAGTCATTTACCAGAATGGTGTAATTTGATTGAATCAACCATCAGAATGGTGTAATTTGATTAAAGTCATTTACCAGAATGGTGTAATTTGATTGAAGTCACCCACCAGAATAGTGTAATTTGATTGAACTCATTTACCAGAATGGTGGAATCTGATTGAAGTCAACCACCAGAATGGTGTAACTTGATTGAAGTCAACCACCAGAATTTTGTAATTTGATTGAAATCAACCATCAGAATGGTGTAATTTGATTGAATTCATTTACCAGAATGGTGTAATTTGATTGAAGTCAACCACCAGAATGGTGTAATTTGATTGAAGTCATTTACCAGAATGGTGTAATTTGATTGAAATCAACCACCAGAATGGTGTAATTTGATTGAAGTCATTTACCAGAATGGTGTAATTTGATTAAGTCAACCATCAGAATGGTGTAATTTGATTGAAGTCATTTACCAGAATGGTGTAATTTGATTGAAGTCAACCATCAGAATGGTGTAACTTGATTGAAGTCAAACACCAGAATGGTGTAATTGATTGAAGTCATTTACCAGAATGGTGTAATTTGGATTGAAGTCATTTACCAGAATGGTGTAATTTGATTGAAGTCAACCACCAGAATGGTGTAATTTGATTGAAGTCATTTACCAGAATGGTGTAATTTGATTGAATCAACCACCAGAATGGTGTAATTTGATTGGAAATCATTTACCAGAATGGTGTAATTTGATTGAAGTCAACCACCAGAATGGTGTAATTTGATTGGAAGTCATTACCAGAATGGTGGAATTTAATTGAAGTCACCCACCAGAATGGAATAATTTGATTGAAGTCACCCACCAGAATGGTGTAATTTGATTGAAGTCAACCACCAGAATGGTGTAATTTGATTGAAGTCAACCACCAGAATGGTGTAATTTGATTGAAGTCATTTACCAGAATGGTGTAATTTGATTGAAGTCAAACACCAGAATGGTAATTTGATTGAAGTCAAACACCAGAATGGTGTAATTTGATTGAAGTCAACCATCAGAATGGTGTAATTTGATTGAAGTCATTTACCAGAATGGTGTAATTTGATTGAAGTCACCCACCCAGAATGGTAATTTGATTGAAGTCATTTACCAGAATGGTAATTTGATTGAAGTCATTTACCAGAATGGTGTAATTTGATTGAAGTCATTTACCAGAATGGTGTAATTTGATTGAAGTCAACCATCAGAATGGTGTAATTTGATTGGAATTCATTTACCAGAATGGTGTAATTTGATTGAAGTCAACCACCAGAATGGTGTAATTTGATTGAAGTCATTTACCAGAATGGTGTAATTTGATTGAAGTCAACCACCAGAATGGTGTAATTTGATTGAAGTCATTTACCAGAATGGTGTAATTTGATTGAAGTCAACCACCAGAATGGTGTAATTTGATTGAAGTCAACACCACCAGAATGGTGTAATTTGATTTGAAGACACCCACCAGAATGGTGTAATTTGATTGAAGTCATTTACCACCAGAATGGTGTAATTTGATTGAAGTCAACCACCAGAATGGTGTAATTTGATTGAAGTCAACCACCAGAATGGTGTAATTTAATTGAACTCACCATCAGAATGGTATAAATTTATTGAAATCAACCACCAGAATGGTGTAATTTGATTGAAGTCAACCACCAGAATGGTGTAATTTTGATTGAAATCAACCATTAGAATGGTGTAATTTGATTGGAAATCAACCACCAGAATGGTGTAATTTGATTGAAGTCAACCACCAGAATGGTGTAATTTGATTGAAATCACCAAACAGAATGGTGTAATTTGATTGAAGTCACCTACCAGAATGGTGTAATTTGATTGAAGTCACCTACCAGAATGGTGTAATTTGATTGAAATCAACCACCAGAAAGGTGTAATTTGATTGAAGTCAAATTTACCAGAATGGTGTAATTTGATTGAAGTCATTTACCAGAATGGTGTAATTTGATTGAAGTCAACCACCAGAATGGTGTAATTTGATTGAAAATTTTACCAGAATGGTGTAATTTAATTGAAGTCAACCACCAGAATGGTGTAATTTGATTGAAGTCATTTACCAGAATGGTGTAATTTGATTGAAGTCAACCATCAGAATGGTGTAATTTGATTGAAGTCATTTACCAGAATGGTTGAATTTGATTGAAGTCATTTACCAGAATGGTGTAATTTGATTGAAGTCATTTACCAGAATGGTGTAATTTGATTGAAGTCATTTACCAGAATGGTGTAATTTGGATTGAAGTCAACCACCAGAATGGTGTAATTTGATTGAAGTCATTTACCAGAATGGTGTAATTTGATTGAAGTCATTTACCAGAATGGTGTAATTTGATTGAAGTCATTTACCAGAATGGTGTAATTTGATTGAAGTCAAACACCAGAATGGTGTAATTTGATTGAAGTCAACCATCAGAATGGTGTAATTTGATTGAAATCATTTACCAGAATGGTGTAATTTGATTTACCAGAAGTCAACCACCAGAATGGTGTAATTTGATTGAAGTCAATTACCAGAATGGTGTAATTTGATTGAAGTCAACCATCAGAATGGTGTAATTTGATTGAAGTCATTTACCAGAATGGTGTAATTTGATTGAAGTCACCCACCAGAATGGTGTAATTTGGATTGAAGTCATTTACCAGAATGGTGTAATTTGATTGAATCAACCACCAGAATGGTGTAATTTGATTGAAGTCATTTACCAGAATGGTGTAATTTGATTGAAGTCAACCACCAGAATGGTGTAATTTGATTGAAGTCATCCACCAGAATGGTGTAATTTGATTGAAGTCACCCACCAGAATGGTGTAATTTGATTGAAGTCACCACCAGAATGGTGTAATTTGATTGAAATCAACCACCAGAATGGTGTAATTTGATTGAATCATTTACCAGAATGGTGTAATTTGATTGAAGTCATCCAGAATGGTGTAATTTGATTGAAGGCACCCACCAGAATGGTAATTTGATTGAAGTCAACCATCAGAATGGTGTAATTTGATTGAAGTCATTTACCAGAATGGTGTAATTTGATTGAAGTCAACCACCAGAATGGTGTAATTTTTTGAAGTCATTTACCAGAATGGTGTAATTTGATTGAAGTCACCCACCAGAATGGTGTAATTTGATTGAAGTCAAACACCAGAATGGTGTAATTTGATTGAAGTCAACCACCAGAATGGTGTAATTTGATTGAATGTCATTTACCAGAATGGTGTAATTTGATTGAAGTCAACCATCAGAATGGTGTAATTTGATTGAAGTCATTTACCAGAATGGTGTAATTTGATTGAAGTCAACCACCAGAATGGTGTAATTTGATTGAAGTCACCATGAGAATGGTGTAATTTGATTGAAGTCATCCACCAGAATGGTGTAATTTGATTGAAGTCATTTAACAGAATGGTGTAATTTGATTGAAGTCAAATTACCAGAATGGTGTAATTTGATTGAAGTCATTTACCAGAATGGTGTAATTTGATTGAAGTCATTTATCAGAATGGTGTAATTTGATTGAAGTCACCCACCAGAATGGTGTAATTTGATTGAAGTCATTTGCCAGAATGGTGTAATTTGATTGGAAGTCACCACCAGAATGGTGTAATTTGATTGAAGTCACCCACCAGAATGGTGTAATTTGATTGAAATCATTTACCAGAATGGTGTAATTTGATTGAAGTCAACCACCAGAATGGTGTAATTTGATTGAATCATTTACCAGAATGGTGTTTGAATTTGATTGTGTAATTTTATCATTTACCAGAATGGTGTAATTTGATTGAAGTCCCACCAGAATGGTGTAATTTGATTGAAGTCATTTACCAGAATGGTGTAATTTGATTGAAGTCATTTACCAGAATGGTGTAATTTGATTGAAGTCATTTATCAGAATGGTGTAATTTGATTGAATCATTTACCAGAATGGTGTAATTTGATTGAAGTCAAACACCAGAATGGTGTAATTTGATTGAAGTCACCCACCAGAATGGTGTAATTTGATTGAAGTCACCCACCAGAATGGTGTAATTTGATTGAAAGTCATTTACCAGAATGGTGTAATTTGATTGAAGTCACCACCAGAATGGAGTAATTTGATTGAAGTCAAACCACCAGAATGGTGTTGAATTAATTTACCAGAATGGTGTAATTTGATTGAAGTCAACCAGAATGGTGTAATTTGATTGAAGTCAACCACCAGAATGGTGTAATTTGATTGAAGTCAAACACCAGAATGGTGTAATTTGATTGAAGTCAACCACCAGAATGGTGTAATTTGATTGAAGTCATACCAGAATGGTGTAATTTAATTGAAGTCAACTACCAGAATGGTGTAATTTGATTGAAGTTCACCCACCAGAATGGTGTAATTTGATTGAAATCATTTACCAGAATGGTGTAATTTGATTGAAGTCAACCACCAGAATTGTGTAATTTGATTGAAGTCACCAACCAGAATGGTGTAATTTGAAGGCAACCATTGGTGTAATCAACCACCAGAATGGTGTAATTTGATTGAAACATTTACCAGAATGGTGTAATTTGATTGAAGTCATTTACCAGAATTGTGTAATTTGATTGAAGTCAACCACCAGAATGGTGTAATTTGATTGAAGTCAACCACCAGAATGGTGTAATTTGATTGAATCAGAATGGGTAGAATGGTGTAATTTGATTGAAGTCATTTACCAGAATGGTGTAATTTGATTGAAGTCAACCATACCAGAATGGTGTAATTTGATTGAAGTCATTTACCAGAATGGTGTAATTTGATTGAAAATCATTTCCTAGAATGGTGTAATTTGATTGAAGTCAACCACCAGAATGGTGTAATTTGATTGAAGTCATTTACCAGAATGGTGTAATTTGATTGAAGTCAAACCATCAGAATGGTGTAACTTGATTGAAAATCAACCACCAGAATGGTGTAATTTGATTGAAGTCAACCACCAGAATGGTGTAATTTGATTGTAATTTGATTGTCATTTACCAGAATGGTGTAATTTGATTGAAGTCAACCACCAGAATGGTGTAATTTGATTGAAATCATTTACCAGAATGGTGTAATTTGATTGAACAACCATCAGAATGGTGTAATTTGATTGAAGTCATTTACCAGAATGGTGTAATTTGATTGAAGTCAACCACCAGAATGGTGTAATTTGATTGAAATCATTTACCAGAATGGTGTAATTTGATTGAAATCATTTTTACCAGAATGGTGTAATTTGATTGAAGTCAACCACCAGAATGGTGTAATTTGATTGAAGTCAACCACCAGAATGGTGTAATTTGATTGAAGTCAACCACCAGAATGGTGTAATTTGATTGAAATCATTTACCAGAATGGTGTAATTTGATTGAAGTCAAACACCAGAATGGTGTAATTTGATTGAAGTCATTTAACAGAATGGTGTAATTTGATTGAAGTCAACCACCAGAATGGTGTAATTTGAAAGTCATTTACCAGAATGGTGTAATTTGATAGAATCAACCATCAAAATGGTGTAATTTGATTGAAGTCAACCACCAGAATTGTGTAATTTGATTGAAGTCATTTACCAGAATGGTGTAATTTGATTGAAGTCAACCACCAGAAATGTGTAATTTGATTGAAAATCATTTACCAGAATGGTGTAATTTGATTGAAGTCAACCATCAGAATGGTGTAGATTGAACCATTTACCAGAATGGTGTAATTTGATTGAAGTCACCCACCAGAATGGTGTAATTTGATTGAAGTCAACCACCAGAATGGTGTAATTTGATTGAAGTCAACCACCAGAATGGTGTAATTTGATTGAAGTCATTTACCAGAATGGTGTAATTTGATTGAAGTCAACCACCAGAATGGTGTGTAATTTGATTGAAGTCATTTACCAGAATGGTGTAATTTGATTGAAGTCATCCACCAGAATAGTGTAAATTTGATTGAAGTCATTTACCAGAATGGTGTAATTTGATTGAAGTCAACCACCAGAATGGTGTAATTTGATTGAAGTCAACCACCAGAATGGTGTAATTTGATTGAAGTCAACCACCAGAATGGTGTAATTTGATTGAAGTCAAACACCAGAATGGTAATTTGATTGAAGTCAACCACCAGAATGGTGTAATTTGATTGAAGTCAAATAACAGAATGGTGTAATTTGATTGAAGTCATTTACCAGAATGGTGTAATTTGATTGAAGTCATTTACCAGAATGGTGTAATTTGATTGAAATCAACCATCAGAATGGTGTAATTTGATTGAAATCATTTACCAGAATGGTGTAATTTGATTGAAGTCAACCACCAGAATGGTGTAAATTGATTGAAGTCAAACACCAGAATGGTGTAATTTGATTGAAATCAACCACCAGAATGAATTTGATTGAAGTCATTTACCAGAATGAAGTAAACCAACCATCAGAATGGTGTAATTTGATTGAAGTCACCCACCAGAATGGTGTAATTTGATTGAAATCATCCACCAGAATGGTGTAATTTGATTGAAGTCAGCAACCAGAATGGTGTAATTTGATTGAAGTCACCTACCAGAATGGTGTAATTTGATTGAAGTCAACCACCAGAATGGTGTAATTTGATTGAAGTCACCCACCAGAATGGTGTAATTTGATTGAAGTCATTTACCAGAATGGTGTAATTTGATTGAAGTCAACCATCAGAATGGTGTAATTTGATTGAATGGTCAACCAACCAGAATGGTGTAATTTGATTGAAGTCAACCATCCAGAATGGTGTAATTTGATTGAAGTCAACCACCAGAATGGTGTAATTTGATTGAAGTCATTTCACCAGAATGGTGTAATTTGATTGAAGTCACCCACCAGAATGGTGTAATTTGATTGAAATCAATTACCAGAATGGTGTAATTTGTTTGAAGTCAACCACCAGAATTGTGTACTTTTATTGAAGTCACCCACCAGAATTGTGTAATGTGATTCAAATCATTTACCAGAATGGTGTAATTTGATTGAAGTCAACCACCAGAATGGTGTAATTTGATTGAAGTCATTTACCAGAATGGTGTAATTTGATTGAAGTCACCCACCAGAATGGTGTAATTTGATTGAAAATCATTTACCAGAATGGTGTAATTTGATTGAATCACCCACCAGAATGGTGTAATTTGATTGAAATCATTTACCAGAATGGTGTAATTTGATTGAAGTCAACCACCAGAATGGTATAATTTGATTGAAGTCACCCACCAGAATGGTGTAATTTGATTGAATCAACCACCAGAATGGTGTAATTTGATTGAAGTCATTTACCAGAATGGTGTAATTTGATTGAAGTCAACCACCAGAATGGTGTAATTTGGATTGAATCATCCACCAGAATGGTGGAATTTAATTGAAGTCACCTACCAGAATGGTGTAATTTGATTGAAGTCAACCACCAAAATGGTGTAATTTGATTGAAGTCAACCACCAGAATGGTGTAATTTGATTGAAGTCATTTACCAGAATGGTGTAATTTGATTGAAGTCAACCACCAGAATGGTGTAATTTGATTGAATTCATTTCCCAGAATGGTGTAATTTTGATTGAATGGTCAACCACCAGAATGGTGTAATTTGATTGAAGTCATTTACCAGAATGGTGTAATTTGATTGAAGTCACCCACCAGAATGGTGTAATTTGATTTGAATGGTGTAAGTTGATTGAAGTCATTTACAGAATGGTGTAATTTAATTGAAGTCAGCCACCAGAATGGTGTAATTTGATTGAAATCATTTACCAGAATGGTGTAATTTGATTGAAGTCAACCACCAGAATGGTGTAATTTGATTGAAGTCAATTACCAGAATGGTGTAATTTGATTGAAGTCAACCACCAGAATGGTGTAATTTGATTGAAGTCACCCACCAGAATGGTGTAATTTGATTGAAGTCATTTACCAGAATGGTGTAATTTGATTGAAGTCAACCACCAGAATGGTGTAATTTGATTGAAGTCATTTACCAGAATGGTGTAATTTGATTGAAGTCAACCATCAGAATGGTGTAATTTGATTGAAATCAACCACCAGAATGGTGTAATTTGATTGAAGTCATTTACCAGAATGGTGTAATTTGATTGAAGTCATTTACCAGAATGGTTTAATTTGATAGAATCAACCATCAGAATGGTGTAATTTGATTGAAGTCATTTACCAGAATGGTGTAATTTGATTGAAGTCAACCATCAGAATCGTGTAACTTGAATAAAGTCATTTACCAGAATGTTGTAATTTGATTGATGTCATTTACCAGAATGGTGTAATTTGATTGAAGTCATTTACCAGAATGGTTTAATTTGATAGAATCAACCATCAAAATGGTGTAATTTGATTGAAGTCACCCACCAGAATGGTGTAATTTGATTGAAGTCAACCATCAGAATGGTGTAATTTGATTGAAGTCATTTACCAGAATGGTGTAATTTGATTGAAATCACCTACCAGAATGGTGTAATTTGATTGAAGTCACCCACCAGAATGGTGTAATTTGATTGAAGTCAACCACCAGAATGGTGTAATTTGATTGAAGTCAACCACCAGAATGGTGTAATTTGATTGAAGTCAACCACCAGAATTGTGTAATGTGATTGAAGTCACCCACCAGAATGGTAACCTTGATTGAAGTCAACCACCAGAATGGTGTAATTTGATTGAAGTCACCCACCAGAATGGTGTAATTTGATTGAAGTCACCCACCAGAATGGTGTAATTTGATTGAAGTTGAAATCATTGAAGTCACCAGAATGGTGTAATTTGATTGAAGTAACCAGAATTTAATTGAAGTCAATCACCAGAATTGTGTAATTTGATTGAAGTTACCAACCAGAATGGTGTAATTTAATTGAAGTCACCTACCAGAATGGTATAATTTGATTGAAGTCACCAACCAGAATGGTGTAATTTGATTGAAGTCAACCACCAGAATTGTGTAATTTGATTGAAGTCAACCACCAGAATCGTGTAATGTGATTGAAGTCAACCACCAGAATGGTGTAATTTGATTGAAGTCACCTACCAGAATGGTGTAATTTGATTGAAGTCAACCACCAGAATGTTGTAATTTGATTGAAATCATTTACCAGAATGGTGTAATTTAATTGAAGTCACCCACCAGAATTGTATAATTTGATTGAATCTCCTACCAGAATGGTGTAATTTGATTGAAGTTTACCTACCAGAATAGTGTAATTTGATTGACGTCACCTACCAGAATGGTGTAATTTGATTGAAGTCACCCACCAGAATGGAGTAATTGAAGTCACCTACCAGAATGCTGTAATTTGATTGAAGTCACCTACCAGAATGGTGTAACTTGATTGAAGTCAACTACCAGAATGGTGTAATTTGATTGAAGTTATTTACCAGAATGCTGTAATTTGATTGAAGTCACCTACCAGAATGGTGTAAATTGATTGAAGTCATTTACCAGAATGGTGTAATTTGATTGAAGTCAACCACCAGAATGGTGTAATTTGATTGAAATCATTACCAGAATGGTGTAATTTGATTGAAGTCAACCACCAGAATGGTGTAATTTGATTGAAGTCATTTACCAGAATGGTGTAATTTGATTGAAGTCAACCACCAGAATGGTGTAATTTGATTGAAGTCAACCACCAGAATTGTGTAATTTGATTGAAGTCAACCACCAGAATGGTGTAATTTGATTGAATCATTTACCAGAATGGTTTAATTTGATTGAAGTCAACCACCAGAATGGTGTAATTTGATTGAAGTCAACCACCAGAATGGTGTAATTTGATTGAAGTCAACCACCAGAATGGTGTAATTTGATTGAAGTCAACTACCAGAATGGTGTAATTTGATTGAAGTCATTTACCAGAATGGTGTAATTTGATTGAAGTCAAACACCACAATGGTGTAATTTGATTGAAGTCAACCACCAGAATGGTGTATTTTGATTGAAGTCAACCATCAGAATGGTGTAATTTGATTGAAGTCATTTAAGAATGGTGTAATTTGATTGAAGTCATTTACCAGAATGGTGTAATTTGATTGAAGTCAACCACCAGAATGGTGTAATTTGATTGAAGTCATTTACCAGAATGGTGTAATTTGATTGAATCAACCACCAGAATGGTATAATTTGATTGAAGTCATCCACCAGAATGGTGTAATTTGATTGAAGTCACCACCAAGAATGGTGTAATTTGATTGAAGTCAACCACCAGAATGGTGTAATTTGATTGAAGTCAACCACCAGAATGGTGTAATTTGATTGAAGTCACCTACCAGAATGGTGTAATTTGATTGAAGTCAACCACCAGAATGGTGTAATTTGATTGAAATCATTTACCAGAATGGTGTAATTTGATTGAAGTCAACCACCAGAATGGTGTAATTTGATTGAAGTCATTTACCAGAATGGTGTAATTTGATTGAAGTCAACCACCAGAATGGTATAATTTGATTGAAGTCATCCACCAGAATGGTGTAAATTGATTGAAGTCAACCACCAGAATGGTGTAATTTGATTGAAATCATCATTTTAATTTAATTGAAGTCAGAATGGTGTAATTTGATTGAAGTCAACCACCAGAATGGTGTAATTTGATTGAAGTCAACCACAAGAATGGTGTAATTTGATTGAAGTCAACCACCAGAATGGTGTAATTTGATTGAAGTCATTTACCAGAATGGTGTAATATGATTGAAGTCAAACACCACAATGGTGTAATTTGATTGAAGTCATTTACCAGAATGGTGTATTTTGAGTGAAGTCAACGACCAGAATGGTGTAATTTGATTGAAGTCATTTACCAGAATGGTGAAATTTGATTGAAGTCACCCACCAGAATGGTGTAATTTGATTGAAATCATTTACCAGAATGGTGTAATTTGATTGAAGTCAACCATCAGAATGGTGTAATTTGATTGAAGTCATTTACCAGAATGGTGTAATTTGATTGAAGTCAACCATCAGAATGGTGTAACTTGATTGAAGTCAACCACCAGAATGGTGTAATTTGATTGAAGTCAACCACCAGAATGGTGTAATTTGATTGAAATCATTTAGCACAATGGTGTAATTTGATTGAAGTCAACCATCAGATTGGTGTAATTTGATTGAAGTCATTTACCAGAATGTTGTAATTTGATTGAAGTCAACCACCAGAATGGTGTAATTTGATTGAAGTCATTTACCAGAATGGTGAAATTTGATTGAAGTCAACCACAAGAATGGTGTAATTTGATTGAAATCATTTTATCAGAATGGTGTAATTTGATTGAAGTCAACCACCAGAATGGTGTAATTTGATTGAAGTCAACCACCAGAATGGTGTAATTTGATTGAAGTCATTTACCAGAATGGTGTAATTTGATTGAAGTCAACCACCAGAATGGTGTAATTTGATTGAAGTCAACCACCAGAATGGTGTAATTTGATTGAAGTCATTTACCAGAATGCTGTAAAATTTAAGTCATTTACCAGATTGAAATCAACCACCAGAATGGTGTAATTTGATTGAAGTCATTTACCAGAATGGTGTAATTTGATTGAAGTCAACCACCAGAATGGTGTAATTTGATTGAAGTCAACCACCAGAATGGTGTAATTTGATTGAAGTCACCTACCAGAATGGTGTAATTTGATTGAAGTCTACCAGAATGGTGTAATTTGATTGAAGTCAACCATCAGAATGGTGTAATTTGATTGAAGTCATTTACCAGAATGGTGTAATTTGATTGAAGTCAACCACCAGAATGGTGTAATTTGATGCTGAATTTGATTGAAGTCAACCACCAGAAAGGTGTAATTTGATTGAAGTCACCCACCAGAATGGTGTAATTGAAGTCATCTACCAGAATGGTGTAATTTGATTGAAGTCACCTACCAGAATGGTGTAAATTGATTGAAGTCACCTACCAGAATGGTGTAATTTGATTGAAGTCAACCACCAGAATGGTGTAATTTGATTGAAATCATTTACCAGAATGGCGTAATTTGATTGAAGTCAACCACCAGAATTGTATAATTTGATTGAAGTCAACCACCAGAAAGGTGTAATTTAATTGAAGTCACCTACCAGAATGGAGTAATTGAAGTCACCTACCAGAATGCTGTAATTTGATTGAAGTCACCTACCAGAATGGTGTAACTTGATTGAAGTCAACTACCAGAATGGTGTAATTTGATTGAAGTTATTTACCAGAATGGTGTAATATGATTGAAGTCAAACACCACAATGGTGTAATTTGATTGAAGTCATTTACCAGAATGGTGTATTTTGAGTGAAGTCAACCACCAGAATGGTGTAATTTGATTGAAGTCATTTACCAGAATGGTGTAAGTTGATTGAAGTCAACCACCAGAATGCTGTAACTTGATTGAAGTCAACCACCAGAATGGTGTAATTTGATTGAAGTCATTTACCAGAATGGTGAAATTTGATTGAAGTCACCCACCAGAATGGTGTAATTTGATTGAAGTCATTTACCAGAATGGTGTAATTTGATTGAAGTCATTTACCAGAATGGTGTAATTTGATTGAAGTCATTTACCAGAATGGTGTAATTTGATTGAAGTCCACCATCAGAATGGTGTAATTTGATTGAAGTCAACCACCAGAATGAATTTGATTGAAGTCAACCACCAGAATGGTGTAATTTTTTGAAATCATTTACCAGAATGGTGTAATTTGATTGAAGTCAACCACCAGAATGGTGTAATTTGATTGAAGTCATTTACCAGAATGGTGTAATTTGATTGAAGTCAACCATCAGAATGGTGTAATTTGATTGAAGTCATTTACCAGAATGTTGTAATTTGATTGAAGTCAACCATCAGAATGGTGTAATTTGATTGAAGTCATCCACCAGAATTGTGTAAATTTGATTGAATTCAACCACAAGAATGGTGTAATTTGATTGAAGTCAACCACCAGAATAGTGTAATTTGAATTGAAGTCAACCACCAGAATGGTGTAATTTGATTGAAGTCACCACCAGAATGGTGTAATTTGATTGAAGTCACCTACCAGAATGGTGTAATTTGATTGAAGTCATTTACCAGAATGTTGTAATTTGATTGAAGTCAACCATCAGAATGGTGTAACTTGATTGAAGTCATTTACCAGAATGTTGTAATTTGATTGAAGTCAACCACCAGAATGGTGTAATTTGACTGAAGTCATTTACCACAATGGTGTAATTTGATTGAAGTTAACCATCAGAATGGTGTAATTTGATTGAAGTCTAGCAACAGAATTGTGTAATTTGATTGAAGTCACCCACCAGAATGGTGTAATTTGATTGAAATCATTTACCAGAATGGTGTAATTTGATTGAACTCTATCACCAGAATTGTGTAATTTGATTGAAGTCACCAACCAGCATGGTGTAATTTGATTGAAATCATTTACCAGAATGGTGTAATTTGTTTGATGTCAACCACTAGAATTGTATAATTTGATTGAAGTCAACCACCAGAATGGTGTAATTTGATTGAAGTCACCTACCAGAATGGTGTAATTGAAGTCACTTACCAGAATGGTGTAATTTGATTGCAGTCACCTACCAGAATGTTGTAATTTGATTGAAATCATTTACCAGATATGTGTAATTTGATTGAAGTCAACCACCAGAATGGTGTAATTTGATTGAAGTCAACCACCAGAATGGTGTAATTTGATTGAAGTCAACCACCAGAATGGTTGAAGTCAACTAATTTGATTGAAATCATTTACCAGATAGGTGTAATTTGATTGAAGTCACCCACCAGAATTGTGTAATTTGAGAATGAAGTCATTTACCAGAATGGTGTAATTTGATTGAAGTCAACCACCAGAATGGTGTAATTTGATTGAAATCATTTACCAGAATGGTGTAATTTGATTGAAGTCACCCACCAGAATTGTATAATTTGATTGAAGTCACCCACCAGAATGGTGTAATTTGATTGAAGTCAATCACCAGAATGGTGTAATTTGTTTGAAGTCAACCACCAGAATTGGTGTAATTTGATTGAAGTCAACCACCAGAATGGTGTAATTTGATTGAAGTCACCTACCAGAATGGTGTAATTTGAAAGTCACCTACCAGAATGGTGTAATTTGATTGAAGTCAACCACCAGAATGGTGTAACTTGATTGAAGTCAACCACCAGAATGGTGTAATTTGATTGAAGTCAACCACCAGAATGGTGTAATTTGATTGAAATCATTTACCAGAATGGTGTAATTTGATTGAAGTCAACCACCAGAATTGTATAATTTGATTGAAGTCAACCACCAGAATGGTGTAATTTGATTGAAGTCAACCACCAGAATTTATAATTTTTGAAGTCAACCACAAGAATGGTGTAATTTGATTGAAGTCAACCACCAGAATTTGTAAATTTATTTGAAGTCAACCACCAGAATGGTGTAATTTGATTGAAGTCAACCACCAGAAAAGAATGGTGTAATTTGATTGAAGTCACCTACCAGAATGGTGTAATTTGATTAAAGTCACCTACCAGAATGGTGTAATTTGATTGAAGTCATTTACCAGAATGGTGTAATTTGATTGAAGTCAACCACCAGAATGGTGTAATTTGATTGAAGTCATTTACCAGAATGGTGTAATTTGATTGAAGTCAACCATCAGAATGGTGTAATTTGATTGAAGTCATTTACCAGAATGGTGTACTTTGATTGAAGTCACCCTCCAGAATGGTCTAATTTGATTGAAGTCAGCAACAGAATTGTGTAATTTGATTGAAGTCACCCACCAGAATGGTGTAATTTGATTGAAAATTATTTACCAGAATGGTGTAGTTTGATTGAAGTCACCAACCAGAATGTTGTAATTTAATTGAAGGCACCTACCAGAATGGTATAATTTGATTGAAATCACCCACCAGAATGGTGTAATTTGATTGAAGTCACCCACCAGAATGGTGTAATTTGATTGAAAAATATTTACCAGAATGGTGTAATTTGTTTGAAGTCAACCACCAGAATTGTGTAATTTTATTGACGTCAACCACCAGAATTGTGTAATTTGATTGAAGTCACCTACCAGAATGGTATAATTTGATTGAAGTCACCCACCAGAATGTTGTAATTTGATTGAAATCATTTACCAGATATGTGTAATTTGATTGAAGTCAACCACCAGAATGGTGTAATTTTATTGACGTCAACCACCAGAATGGTGTAATTTGATTGAAGTCAACCACCAGAATGGTGTAATTTGATTGAAATCATTTACCAGATAGGTGTAATTTGATTGAAGTCAACCACCAGAATTGTGTAATTTGATTGAAGTCACCCACCAGAATGGTGTAATTTGATTGAAGTCAACCACCAGAATGGTGTAATTTGATTGAAATCATTTACCAGAATGGTGTAATTTAATTGAAGTCACCCACCAGAATTGTATATTTTGATTGAAGTCACCTACCAGAATGGCGTATTTTGATTGAAGTCACCTACCAGAATAGTGTAATTTGTTTGAAGACAACCACTAGAATTGTATAATTTGATTGAAGTCAACCACCAGAATGGTGTAATTTGATTGAAGTCACCTACCAGAATGGTGTAATTTGATTGCAGTCACCTACCAGAATGGTGTAACTTGATTGAAGTCACCTGCCAGAATGTTGTAATTTGATTGAAGTCAACCACCAGAATGGTGAAATTTGATTGAAATCATTTTCCAGAATGTTGTAATTTGATTGAAGTCAACCACCAGAATTGTATACTTTGATTGAAGTCAACCACCAGAATGGTGTAATTTGATTGAAGTCAACCACCAGAATTTATAAATTTTTGAAGTCAACCACAAGAATGGTGTAATTTGATTGAAGTCAACCATCAGAAAGGTGTAATTTATTTGAAGTCACTCACCAGAATGGAGTAATTGAAGTCACCTACCAGAATGGTGTAATTTGATTGAAGTCACCTACCAGAATGGTGTAACTTGATTAAAGTCACCTACCAGAATGGTGTAATTTGATTGAAGTCATTTACCAGAATGGTGTAATTTGATTGAAGTCAACCACCAGAATGGTGTAATTTGATTGAAGTCATTTACCAGAATGGTGTAATTTGATTGAAGTCAACCATCAGAATGGTGTAATTTGATTGAAGTCATTTACCAGAATGGTGTACTTTGATTGAAGTCACCCTCCAGAATGGTCTAATTTGATTGAAGTCTAGCAACAGAATTGTGTAATTTGATTGAAGTCACCCACCAGAATGGTGTAATTTGATTGAAATTATTTACCAGCATGGTGTAGTTTGATTGAAGTCACCAACCAGAATGTTGTAATTTAATTGAAGGCACCTACCAGAATGGTATAATTTGATTGAAGTCACCCACCAGAATGGTGTAATTTGATTGAAGTCACCCACCAGAATGGTGTAATTTGATTGAAAAATATTTACCAGAATGGTGTAATTTGTTTGAAGTCAACCACCAGAATTGTGTAATTTTATTGACGTCAACCACCAGAATTGTGTAATTTGATTGAAGTCACCCACCAGAATGGTGTAATTTGATTGAAGTCACCCACCAGAATTGTGTAATTTGATTGAAATCATTTACCAGAATTGTGTAATTTGATTGAAGTCCACCACCAGAATTGTGTAATTTGATTGAAGTCAACCACCAGGATGGTGTAATTTGATTGAAATCATTTATCAGAATGCTGTAATTTGATTGAAGTCACCCACCAGAATTGTATAATTTGATTGAAGTCATCTACCAGAATGGTGTAATCTGATTGAAGTCACCTACCATAATGGTGTAATTTGATTGAAGTCAACCACCAGAATTGTGTAATTTGATTGAATTCACCTACCAGAATGGTGTAATTGAAGTCACCTACCAGAATGGTGTAACTTGATTGAAGTCACCTACCAGAATGGTGTAACTTGATTGAAGTCACCTACCAGAATTGTGTAATTTGATTGAAGTCAAACACGAGAATGGTGTAATTTGATTGAAGTCAACCATCAGATTGGTGTAATTTGATTGAAGTCATTTACCAGAATGGTGTAATTTGATTAAAGTCATTTACCAGAATGGTGTAATTTGATTGAAATCTGTCAACAGAATTGTGTAATTTGATTGAAGTCACCCACCAGAATGGTGTAACTTGATTGAAGTCACCTATCAGAATGGTGTAATTTGATTGAAGTCATTTACCAGAATGGTGTAATTTGATTGAATCACCCACCAGAATTGTGTAATTTGATTGAAGTCTAGCAACAGAATTGTGTAATTTGATTGAAGTCACCCACCAGAATGGTGTAATTTGATTGAAGTCATTTACCAGAATGGTGTAATTTGATTGAAGTCATTTACCAGAAAGGTGTAATTATATTGAAGTAAACCACCATAATTGTGTAACTTGATTGAAGTCACCTACCAATATGGCTTATTTTGGTTTAAGTCGCCCATCAAAATGCTGCAATTTGCTTGAAGTCACCCATCAAAGAAAGGAAACTGGGGCAAAAAAGGGGCTGTTTAGATCCACCCACCTCACCATATCTTTCCGGTGTGGAAACCGAGTGAACCGCCTATAATCTGGACATGAGATATAAGTAGTATTGCTTTATATGGCACTATGACGTTGAGACGTTCGCCTAGCCGGACCGTTCGATGTTTGATCCACGTTGCTAACCGTTAAATTGATCACTTCAATCCAAGTCTTGCCTTGTCCTACATTGTGTTTGATTTAGACAACAAGGCTGGCGAAGATCAAATTGTCCATAGGAATCGTTGAATTGATCTGGTCCAGACAATTTGAAGCTACATGTCATAGGATAAATTGTAATAAAGAAAATGTTTTATATACTGTTTCTTGTACAAAGCTGATGGTACAATATCTGTTCTTCATGTAGGAATATATTTGTCGTGCAAAATTATTCGACCTTTCCCTTCTTCGAATATTTCGTGACGCTTTGTTCATCGTGACTATACAAGGATTCTGGAACACATCTCAAATTCGGAGGTCTTCTTCAGCGGTAGGAAGTCACGTGAGTTCGGTAAAGCGGTCGTAACTCTCCTGGTGTCTCTTGTTGTCGCTTCGATTTTCTGTTTATATAAAGCTTCGTTCAAAACTGGCATGGGGGTCTGACGTGGTTTGGGATTTCGGTGATTTCCCCTAATTTACTTTCTTTGAGTATGGGAAATTAAACGCATGCCTAATTTTGGAGAGGCTCCTCCGAGGAGTAATGGTAGCAGAATATCGATCCACCTTAACTACTTCCTTCTTGTTTTTGTACCTCATAACAGTACTGCCCAAGAGGTGTGGGCAATTCCTTCACCTCCCTTAGTGTTCTAACTTGGATTTTCACTTTGGTTGTCATTTCGACCAATCTCTAGACTGCATGGGAGAGCAGGCTTGGCTTAGCTCCAATTATTAATTTTAATTAACATTCAAAATTTTTGTCAACGGAGTTCTTCGACCCCTTCCGACTTCCCAATCAGATATTCACCAGCCACTTCCTTGACAGTCTCCTTTTGTGGCATCTCGGCTTGTATCTAAAGAAATTTCATCTCCTCAGCGATTTTCTTTTTTTTTTTTGACAAGTGATAAATAAAAACAATTCTCCAACTTTGTCACTGTTTCCAGAAAATCTTAAATTTTATCTTTCAACCGATTTTTTCTTACTGTGTTAAAGCCAAAAGATAATTCCATAAACTGGATTTAAAAATATAAATACTGTCCCCATTTCTGTTTTTATACCGCCTCTCTCCATTCCCCATGGGTTTATATATCCAGATGGCTGTTTCGACTGGAGTCCCTAAAATAATAATAACACCATTTTCCTCCCAGCTAGATTCCACTCCTGACTTAGTCATAGAAGGTCCTCATATCTTTATTTTTCTTTCGACGTGTTGACAATCCAGTATTTACCAGATCCATTTCATAGTCAGTTGTCAACTTCGGCTATATGTTTTTTGTAAAGAGAAAACAAATCAAATGTTTCTGTCTTGCCTTTACCCAAATGAAAAAAAAAAAAACCTTCTGAATTTACTAAAATCTGGTATCGACTCTCGGTATGTTTATCGATCTATCTTTCAAAACCTAAAGTGTCACATCTCTCTCGGTACAGCTCTCAAACTATCCTTTAAAGAAACACAGGCACCATTAACTCTCTCTGTAACCTGGCATAACCACTCGATGTACCGGCGTGCCTATAACAGAGTTTGAAAAAGCTTTTGAAAAGATATCAACACACTCCAGAGACTCCTTCAAAAAATTATCAGACGTTTGTTCATTTGATCAAATTTTTTGGAAGTAATTTTCAGCAAATAAGGAAAGTAAGAAGAAAGGATGCATACTTAGTGAGCTTGAGTAAATAAATGGATGGCGGATGTGGGATTTAGGAGAAATAACAGAAAGAAAAGATTTACTAAACCTGCAAGAGGCAGGAACTTGTGGCGAGCTATGATCGCCTACGTCCTAATGAAGGTACGGAACATAAAGAACAATCCATCAGTGTATATGTCTTTTGCTGTTTTTTAATTTATTTTCAGCATCCAGTTTCACACACACGCTGAAATTTGACAAGGGAGATAACTCGTAATTCCAATAATAGGAATTGTTTCCCTTTGATTGCATTTTCATACTTCTAAGTTGCAATGTATATAGCCTTCATAGATAACATTTTTTTAAATAATTTCACCGCAAGCAAATTAAAAGTACCGCTAGGACGGAAGGGTCACAGACAGTGAAGAAGAATGATGAAAATTTCATTGAGTAGGTGTGATAAAAAAAGGACAATAAATGAACAGAATTTAGAAGATGGCGATTGGTGTTGCATTTAAATTTTTGCAGATAGTATGTGGGAGGGAAGCAAGAAATCGGAAGGGTGTCCTACAGGCAAGAAGTGTGAGAAAATAAAGCCAGACACTAAGGAAAAAAGCTCATCAGAACACATGCCATGAAGATATTTGTAGAAAAGACAGAGAGAAGCCACGTCAGATCGATGGCAGCAATATTCAATGCCCGGACAAATGGTAGATTTATAAATCTACAAGAGGGATTATGACAAAGCAACATCAATGTTGATCATTTTGATGATTGTAGGCACTTCCGGTCCCACTAAAAAATGCTGGGAGTAAAATGGATCCAGCGGTAGTTTGAATAAAGTTGTTGACTGTTGATTTTATCACAACTCTTGTCGTCATTTTGTTTCTGCAATTTTTCAGAGGCTAAATCCCATATAATTTATCTATCCACCCGAAACCCAATGGAACAAAAAGAATGAGAGTTTTTTATAAAATAATTTCTCGGGAACATTTTGCTTATTCAAATAAGAAAAAATATTTGAGTAAATGCTCTGTTTATAATGTGTGACATCATTTGTTTACATTTGATACGCCATGAGCAGATATGAATGTACGTGAGAGATTCATAGAAGATTGAAGTTCAAATACAGTAAATTCGACCTTACTAACCGAACGCTTCTCTGTGGTCAAATCGGTTAAAGACGCGTCAAGCTAAATGACGGCATCCGTATAGTATGCAGGTTCGAATTGTGTCGGTGGATGAATATTTTCTGTGAAAATTTCTCGGACATTCAGGTTGGTAAATGCTGTTTAATACTGTTTATTATATAAACAGAGCAATTACTTAAATATTTGTATTTATAAAAAGAATGTTTAAACATAAAAATGTCTTAATATAATTGTCGGACTTTGTCCATTTCATAATATTCTATTATTGTGTTTTTTTTCCGTTAACGTGACATGGAAAAACACAATAATAGAATCGGTGCAAAAATCAATTACTCAAAATTCCATGAAACTGAATAAGTGGGGTGTAACAGATGTAAAAAAAATCTTTTACCTAGATTTTCTAAAGTATAAAAATTCCTGAAATAATTTCATTCATTTATGAATATGTCCTGAAAGTGTCATTAAAATCTGACATTTATTTGATTTTTACCAGAATTTCCGAATCGCAAAAAAGACGCTAAATTTTTCAATACTAAATGTTGATTACCCGGATGACGCAAAAAAATAAATAAATAAAATAATAAAATAAAAGGGTTCCAAAACGTTTGTTTAATGTGTAATGGGTATGAAATAATAATAACACCCTTTACACACTACCATCAAATACGGGTGAGCTGAGGAAAAAGACGAAAAGAATTTCGTGAGCCTGTGAGTGTGAAATTGCTTTTGGACCAATGAAAACCTTGTCTTCACAGAAATTAGGCGTTGAGACAAGAAAAAGAAAGTAGCAAACCAATGCGAAATTATTTTTGATATAACCTGACGAGAAAAATTACATTAATCAGAAAAGAGTGTGCGAAATCACGTTTCATTTCCTCGCGACCAGCGTTCAAATATTCGGTAATGTGGGATTCGGTAATGGGAGATTCGGTAATGGGGGGTTCGGTAATGGGAGATTCGGTAATGGGGGATTCGGTAATGGGAGATTCGGTAATATAGGATTCGGTAATGTGGGATTCGGTAAGGTGGGATTCGGTAATGGGGGATTCGGTAATGGGGGATTCGGTAATGGGAGATTCATTATGGGGGATTCGGTAATGGTTGATGTGGTAATGTGGGATTCGGTAATGGGGTATTCGGTAATGGAGTATTCGGTAATGGGAGATTCGGTAATGGGGGATTCAGTGATGTGGGATTCGGTAATGAGGGATTCGGTAATGGGAGATTCGGTAATGGGAGATTCGGTAATGGGGGATTCAGTAATGGGGGATTCGGTAATGGGAGATTCGGTAATGTGGTATTTGGTAATGGGTGATACCGTAATGGGAGAGTCGGTAACGGGAGATTCGGTAACGGGTGATTCGGTAATGGGTGATTCGGTAATGGGTGATTCAGTAATAGGGGATTCGGTAATGGGAGATTCGGTAATGGGTGATCCGGAAATGTGGGATTCGGTAATGGGAGATTCGGTAATGTGGGATCCGGTAATGGGAGATTCGGTAATGGGGATTCAGTGATGTGGGATTCGGTAATGAGGGATTCGGTAATGGGAGATTCGGTAATGGAGATTCGGTAACGGGGATTCAGTAATGGGGATTCGGTAATGGGAGATTCGGTAATGTGGTATTTGGTAATGGGTGATACCGTAATGGGAGAGTCGGTAACGGGAGATTCGGTAACGGGTGATTCGGTAATGGGTGATTCGGTAATGGGTGATTCGGTAATGGGAGATTCGGTAATGGGTGATCCGGTAATGTGGGATTCGGTAATGGGAGATTCGGTAATGTGGGATCCGGTAATGTGGGATTCGGTAATGGGAGATTCGGTAATGTGGGATTCGGTAATGTGGGATTCGGTAATGGGACATTTGGTTATGTGGAATTCGGAAATGTGGAATTCGGAAATGTGGAATTCGGTAATGGGGAATTCGGTAATGAGGATTCGGTAATGAGGATTCGGTAATGGGTGATTTAGTAATAGGAGATTCGGTAATGCGGAATTCGGTAATGGGGAATTCAGTAACGGGAGATTCGGTAATGGGTGATTCGGTAATGTTGGATTCGGTAATGTTGGATTCGGTAATGGGGGATTCGGTAATGGAAGATTCAGTAAAGGGTGATTTGGTAATGTGGAATTAGGTAATGGGAGATTCGGTAATGTTGGATTCGGTAATGTTGGATTCGGTAATGGGGGATTCGGCAATGGGGGATTCGGCAATGGGGGATTCGGCAATGGGGGATTCGGAAATGGGAGATTCGGTAATGGGTGATTCGGTAATGTTGGATTCGGTAATGTTGGATTCGGTAATGTGGGATTCGTACTGTGGGATTCGGTAATGGGGGATTCGGTAATGGGAGATTCGGTAATGTGGGATTCGGTAATGTTGGATTCGGTAATGGGCTATTCGGTAATGTTGGATTCGGTAATGGGGTATTCGGTAATGGGAGATTCGGTAATGTTGGATTCGGTAATGTGGGATTCGGTAATGTTGGATTCGGTAATGGGGTATTCGGTAATGTTGGATTCGGTAATGTGGGATTCGGTAATGGGGGATTCGGCAATGGGGGATTCGGTAATGTTGGATTCGGTAATGTGAGATTCGGTAATGGGTGATTCGGTAACGGGAGATTCGGTAATGGAAGATTTGGTAATGAGGGATTCGGGAATTGGTGGATTCGGTAATGGGAGATTCGGTAATGGGGGATTCGGTAATGGGAGATTCGGTTATGCGGGATTCGGTAATGGGAGATTCGGTAATGGGAGATTCGGTAATGTTGGTTTCAGTAATGGGAGATTTGGTAATGTTTTTTTCGGTAATGTGAGATTCGGTAATATGGGCTTCGGTAATGTGGGCTTCGGTAATGGGAGATTCGGTAATGGGGAATTCGGTAATGGGGAATTCTGTAATGGGTGATTCGGTAATAGGGGATTCGTTAATGGATGATTCAGTAATGGGTGATTCGGTAATGTGTGATTCGGTAATGGGAGATTTGGTAATGTGGGATTCGGAAATGTGGAATTCGGTAATGGGAGATTTGGTAATGTGTGATTCGGCCATGCGGGATTCGATAATGGGAGATTCGGTAATGGGAGATTCGGTAATGTGTGATTCGGCCATGCGGGATTCGGCCATGCGGGATTCGGTAATAGGGGATTCGGTAATGTGGGATTCGGTAATTTGGGATTCAGTAATGGGGGATTCGGTGATGGAAGATTCGGTATTGTGGGATTCGGGAAAGGGAGCTTCTGTAATGTGGGATTCGGGAATGGGAGATTCGGTAATGGGTGATTCGGTAATGGGAGATTCGGTAATGGGTGATTCGGTAATGGGGGATTCGGTAATGGGGGATTCGGTAATGGGAGATTCGGTAATGGGTGATTTGGTAATGGGGGATTCGGAAATGTGGGATTCGGTAATGGGAGATTCGGTAAAGGGGGATTCGGTAATGGGAGATTCGGTAATGGGGGATTCGGTAATGTGGTATTCTGTAATGGGTGATTCGGTAATGAGAGATTTGGTAATGTGGTATTCGGTAACGGGAGATTCGGTAATGGGTTATTCTCTAATAGGGAATCGGTAATCTGTGATTCGGTAATGGGGGATTCGTTAATGGGTGATTCGGTAAAGGGGGGTTCGCTAATGGGTGATTCGGTAATGGGTGTGTCGGTAATGTGTCATTCGGTTATGGGTGATTCGGTAATGAGTGATTCGTTAATGTGGGATTCGGTAATGGGAGATTCGGTAATGGGGGATTCGGGAATGGGGAGATTCGGTAATGTGGTATTCGTAATGGGAGATTCGGTAATGGGTGATTCGTTAATGTGGGATTCGGTAATGGGATGTTCGGTAATATGGGATTCGGTAGTGCGGGATTTGGTAATGGGGGATTCGGTAATGGGGGATTCGGTATTGTTGGATTCGGTAATGGGAGATTCGGTAATGGGAGATTCGGTAATTGGGGATTCGGTAATGTGGTATTCGGTAATGGGTGATTCGGTAATGGGAGATTTGGTAATGGGATATTCGTTAACGGGAGATTTGGTAATGGGTGATTCGTTAACGGGAGATTCGGTAATGGGTGATTCTTTAATAGGGAATCAGTAATGTGTGATTCGGTAATGTGTGATTCGTTAATGTGTGATTCGGTAATGTGGGATTCGGTAATCGGTGATTCGGTAATATGGGATTCGGTAATGCGTTATTCGGTAATAGGGGATTCGGTAATGGGAGATTCTGTAATGGGTGATTCGGTAGTTTTGCTAAGATAGGAAAATAGGTTAACTATGAAATAATAGTCGATTGAAAATATATATATTTTTTTTGGCCGTTATTGAGTGGGGATTTGTGGGCAAAGCCCCTTCACCTATATTTTTGAAATACAAATAAGGCTTATATAGATTTTGCTTCTTTAAAAAGGAATAACTATCTTAAACTTAATTTATTTGCCACTTTTTTTTTAATTAAAATAATAATTTGAAAAGAAGATACAAGAACTTAAATCGATTTTATTTCCTTCAAAACAATGGCGTATAGTAATTAAATAAATAGTTATTTAAAATTATTTATTTAAAAATATTGGAAGGGGGAGTGGTTAGCACCACTTAAACCTATAAACCACCAAACCAGAAAGTATGGCCTTGCTATAGTTGTAGTGGGGTTTGGACTGGAACCCATGTTTTTCTAGTTAATATTTATCAAAACGTCTGGGAACGTGTTAGAAAGTACAGCCCTGGTATTGTTGTAGTGGGCCTTTATCTAGATCCCCATATTTAATAGTACTTTTCAAAAAATGCTAGGGAAGGAAGCCTAGCCACCTAAGTCCCACGCTTCTGCAAGTATGGCGTTGGTAATTTTTAGTGCGATTTTATCTGGACCCACCCCACTCGATTTTCAGTTATTTAAAAATATAGGAGAAGGGGACCCCTACTCCAGAACGGCCCTAAAATCAATTTTTTAATCGACTTTTATTTCATACTTAACGAATTTTTCTACCGCGTCAAAATTACCGAATTTCTCTAAATTCAAACTAACTGTTCATTTTAACCCCGAAGCCCCGTGCCGCTATAAATGAATCCGAGTTCAAAAATAAATAATGTATCTAAGCTATCATAATTCAAAAGTAAATGAATAAATACTGTAGTCTATTTATAAAAATGCAGTATAACTTATATATCATAATAACAAAAATATTATTAGATAATTATTATTAAAATTATCATTAAAAATAGTTGCTGAAAATTTAAATATAAAAATAATATACATTTTTTTATTTAATGTATTTTGCTTGAGGTGGTCTTTTTTTCATCTTTCAATAGCAAGTTTTTTAATGTCCAAAAAAAAAAAAGAACAACGCGATCTCTATTCCGAAATTCTGTTATAATATTTTAAGTGCTATTTTCATCGAGTGGGTACATGGAAGTTGTGTTGCCAAGATTTCTAGTTGTATCTTTCTGAGACAAACTTTTAGATCAAAGATCAAGGTAGACGACTGCCGTTTTAAAATAATAAAATAAAATTAAATTAAAATTCACGGATGAAAAAAAAAAAGACCTCAAAATTCAAATGTATCTTCCTTTAATAGTCAGTTGGGCTTAGTTTAATTAGTGACGTATATAAATGAAGAAAGAAAAAAAAACAAATATTGATATGATAGCAAGGGCCACAAAGAACTGCCCAGGGCGCCCAACTAGGCTTCACTCCCTGTTGGGTGTTTTGGGAGTGGTACGCACCGGTTCAGCTGTCCGGTGTCTCATCATCATCACCATCATCATCCTCATAATCATCATATTCATCACAATCAACAAACACTATTCAAGGTTTCAAATCATTGCAAGAAGAGCCCAGGTATATTTTGTTATGTTTGTGGTTTATTTATCCCCAAAGTTCACGAATATGTCATTGCACAACTAAAATCAAGATCTACCATTTGTACTTTGTCTTTATGTGTTTCTAACAGTTAAAAAAAAAGTATGATTCTTTTTTTTATTACATTTTCTTTTGTTATTAAGTGAACTGTAATCATTTACTTATTAAAATCAACGAAAAAAATGAAATTAATAAAAAAAAAAAAACACCTCACAGTCGTTATTTCGAGATTAAAAAAATTGACACGACAAAACAATAGCAAGAAACAAAAATAAAATTACCCCCCCTGAACATATCGAAACAAACTGCTGAACATTCTTCAAAACAACCTCCTCAACGAATACAATCACTACTCGCCCCGAGAGAAACGTCATAAAAAAAAACACAGCAACAACAACAACAAAAAAAGACAAACAAAAAACAACAACAAAAAACAATGAATATTTTATTTTAAATAGGCATTATGTACTACCGATTAGCTCCGCTTATTTGGTTTTGATGTGATTTGTGTGAATATTATTATCATCATAAATAAATGTAAATAAAATATAAAATAACAATAAAAATTATACATAAATAGAATAAAACAATAACATAAAGAGTTGTATAAAATAAATTAAATTAAAAAATTAAAACAACTCTAAGCTAAAAATTCACGCACCAATACACACAAAAATAAATAGTTTGAAATTAACATGCAATTTACGATGTTTTTTTTCTGTTATTTGTATACGTTTTATTTCCTGTCAAGTATGCTTTTATCTCCGTTGACACGAGGCTAATTTCTGTTGCTATGATTTCAGTGAATTGCCATTATATAGAAATGTGCTGTGATTTAGATAAAATGATTCGTAAATCAGCATGAAATATTGATTAAAAGAAAGTAATCTTTCAAATTTGACGATTAATTAAGTTTAATTTCATAATACAGTCTTGCAACAATAGCCCTAATCTGGTAATTTTTTCCAGAATACTCGTGAATAAAATATTTAAATTAATTTAAGATATTTTCACTGATTTTGCTGAGGGTGTGAGCGTAGTTAAATGATACAGCTATCGCCAGTGTCATTCATACATGGAAAATACGCTGACACCGTCATTTTGATTTTAAACTTTGACTTTCCCGCGCGAATTAACAACTGACTCAACAACCTTTTGACATACTCTATCTCACTTTTAAACAAACTTCTCAAAAATTCATTTACTTTACTTGAGAAAGTGAAATATATATTCACTACATATTAGTAACAGTAACAAACAAAACTTTTTACAATTAACAGTTCAAGGTACGCAACTTCGTACAACTTAAGAATATTTTACATAACACTCGTATACACACACTAACATTTGAACTGTAAAATCGAACGCTTTTGTACGTTGAACAGCAAACTGTTTAATTCTTACAACAAATCATCAAAACACTGATTTAAGCATTCAAACATACTCAACAACAAACTACATGTCTTATTACATCAATAAACAACAAACCACCAATTCATAACTCATTTGTATATATTTAAATTGTATATAAGTTACCATATTGTGTATTTTACTTGTCTTTGCTTTTAACTCTGCTTTGCATGACCTGTTCTAAATATTCGTTTATTATTTGTTGTGGATGAATGTTAACGAACACACCACATAAAAATTCTTTCTGATTTAAACAAATACATTCACTAATCCCCAACACACTTACATCATCATGGCTTCGCTTCGCAAAATGAAGATCAAGAGGGAGTTTGTACACGTCGCTTGCAGGCACGTTTGTGACTGATAAGTTCAATGCGGGACAGGAATACTCGATGGCGTGGCGTTGCAGTACTTCTTCCTCTGCCTCTTGACCCCTGAGAGGTATTTCCAAAGAAGGAGACAGCATGGTTGCTGGTGAGACGCCAGGGTCACGGTTCTCACCTAGGGTTGATAATTGGCAATGGTCTATACACTCATATGCATGTAAGTAATTGGCTATAATATTTTGGGGTTGTACTATATAAAAATCCGTTCAAATATTCTTTTCATGGACACAAAAAATAAAATTCTAGCCATTAAATTTTCTTGAAAAACGCTATAAAACATCCAGCAAATTTTGGATACAATTATTTCTTGGAACAACAATTTCTCCGAGCAGTAGAAAAAGATTAAAAAAACAAAAACAAAAAAAAACAACAACAAACAAACAAATGTGTTTTATTTATTTGAAACTGAAAGTCGATTTATTTCTTTTATTCAGAAGTATATTTTTATATCTAATTTCAAATGTTTTCATTCAATGACAAGAAAATTTAAAGTAATTTTTTTTTTATCAAGCCAGTCACACAAAGTCATGCAAAAAATGTAATCATCTGTCTGTCAAGTGAGTACTTTATGGATGAATTAATTGTAACCCTACTTATTTTCTTGACGTGAAATATTGGCTGATGTTCGAAATAGTTGTCCACCAGTTCAAATTAGTACCAAGTCTATGGACAACAACGGCATTTGAAAACCATATTTTTCACATCTACCATTTCCACATACCCAAACTGAAAGCACATAAATGAATTCAGTAAATATTTATATTTAAAAGGTAGATTATTAATAGACGAACAATTTTTTTCGTATTTTTAAAGCCTATTGAAATTTCATTTCATAATTTGGGGGGAGGAAAATTAAATGAATGTAAATTTCAAAAAATAATTGTTAATCATTCAAATTTAATCTAAAATTATTATTTTCTGTCGAAATAGTATTGTTTACTGGCATTATCATTTAACTAGTGTTTATAATGGTGTCAAACGAACCTCGAAATATTTACAGAATATTTTTTCTTTGCTAAACACCTCTAGGTTCTCAATAACTACTGCTCTCTCAATTATCCTTTTTATGGATTGCTAACAACACTAACTATATTATAAACATGACTGGAGAGGAGCAGTGTTCTATTGGGAATTGTGCAAATGAATGAGATGTGACCATGCAGACTAATGCGTAAGTACAAATAAGACATTGTTCTATAAAATTGGAAAACATAAATACTTTGGGATTTCCAAATCCAAATGGAACTATCATTCAGGTGTGTGGTGTGACCAAATGTCAAAAAAAAATAATAAAAAATATAAAAAAACAAATAAATTAAATCCTTTAAATCTCTCTCTCTCTCTCTCTCTCTCTCTCTCAACTAATGAGAAGGAATCCATAAAATAAAAAAAGGGGAAGAAGAAAAGCCTAACAACGATTGCAAAACGGAAGTTTTTGGGTCCTGGGTTTAGTTATTGTGACTAGAAATCTACCAAAATGAGAGTCACCGCGCATAACTTACGCTGCAAAAAAAAAAAAAAAAAAAAAAAGGAATGCCGGAAAATAAATAAAAAATGTTGGCCAATCAAAAAACAAAGAGCTTTGATTTGAGCCGAAATAAGTTTCGCGCTATGTACTCCGGATCCTTTCTTAAGTGTATATAGAGTCAGGCAACAGGCAGCAGCAAGAGAAGGGACAGTCGGAGAAACCATCTAAGCGTGTCGCGTGAAAAAACTAAGCGGTCACCTGCTTAAGACATTTTTCCGCCATTTTGAGGGCCGAGAAAACACAGCAGACTGACGTCCGCAACAAGTTTCCAAAGTAACTACGCCCCCCCCATTGCTACTAAACACGTCAACTCTCAACTACCTAGCTGAATAAATTTTCGCCAAACTCATTTGCAAAGGACTTGCTTCAATTAAAGTCAAATAAATAAACATATATTATTTCATCCTGGACGTTTATTTCCGTAATTACTGATAAATATGACTAAGAATTTTTCCGATATATAATACTAAGAGCCGTCGATGCGCTTCTCCAGCGGTTACGAGACAAAAAGCGTTCAATGTAAATACAGTAAGAAAAAAAAATCCATCAGAAATTGGACGTTGACATGGGAGCAGAAGAAAATCATCTGGACGTTTTCCGAGGAGTAAAAAAATAAAATAAAATAATAGAAATATGATATCGGCAGAAATGACGCACTTGAGACAATCATCAAAACTAAAATAAAATGTTTTGGAAATCGGAAGGAGAATTGAAATCATCCAGCTGACAACAATTCTAAAATCAGCTAGAATAATAATTTAATAATCAAGTTACTAGTTGCATGATAACTTAAAAGGAATTCATATTGAGTTAGCTTTACGGGTTGTGTAACTAAATTTATTTTGTCTTTAAGCTTAAACAATAGTTCATAGCAGTCTCTTTCCCAAAAGGATACGAGCGGCTTTTCATTTTAGAAAGTAACCTTATTTGATAAATCAAGTGGCAAATCCCCACCCCACCCCACCCGGGAGATATAAACTAAAAAAGAAAGAAAAGAAAATGAATATTTTCGGGTATGACGTACAGTTTAAGAAGGTTAGAAAAGCTACCGGCTAAAATAGTAAAACAGAGTATACAAGTTTCAATAATTCGTTCAATAAGGACAACGGTTCATCTCATAAATTCAAACCACACTTGGAAGGTCAGAGAGCTGACCGGCTGAAAAGTGAGGATGTTAGCACGAATAATTCGTCGAATAATATCGAAATTCTACCTCGGACAATGTTAAATTAATCAGTTCATATTTTCAATTTGGAAAACCAGTTCGTGGCTGTCAAAAGTGAAGTTGTTTAGTACATTATTAGCAGTTATAAAACTTTTGAAAATTTAGCATGTTATTTTCATATTATTTTTTTTCCCCAGGAATCTTTTCATGACATGAAGAATTTTCCAGAAATTGGAAAATATTTTAGTTAAATTAATTTTCATTATTTATTTATTTATTTATTTTTAAATTTATTTGTAAATTTTTTTTCTTATTCCGGGTATTTCTCGCCGGGTTCTGTCGTTTGTGGAGGCGGGACATGTTTCTGAAATTCTCCGGGCATGTTATTGTTCCCGGGTGGCCTGTACTGGATAACAACCACATATTGATCTTTGTTTTTCATTTTCGCAATTCCAACCCCAATCTCCGTGGTTCCTTTCCACAACATCTGCGTGAAATGTTTGGCACCTACAAAAGAAAAAAGAATATAAGTTATAAGATGATACTTAGATTTACCTTCACAAACCCTGTTCATCATATGGGAGGAGGTAAAAAAAAGAGATCAAATACAGAAGCGTGTGTCCAATTACTAGGGAAACACGTGGGGAGGTTTAATCTTTGAATGAGAGAATGCGCAACTGAGAAGTTCAAAGACTCAATGCCAGCGATGTCAGTGACATTAGAGTGGGGAAGCCACTTGGCATGATGGACACTGAAGTCGCCGAACGCAAAGATATTTCAAGATAAGTATATAGAGAAGGTCACATCTATAATGTCATAATTTCTGTCTAGCAGTCATTGGAAGAAGGGGGCCAGTAAATAAGGAAAAGATAACTGAGTGAATTTAATAGTAAAAGTCAGAAGCACATGTTAGAACAATCAATAGACTCAAGAGAGACTTCCCTTGCCAGTGAGGGATCTTTGCGGACAGAGACACAAAGGACTGTAGAGTTTCGCTCTCCTATCCGGCAAGAACCTCCGCTTTATTAATTAATATAATTTTCATGTATACATACATACATATATATATATATATATATATATATATATATATATATATATATATATATATATATATGTGTGTGCTTCTAGTTGTGTATCCGATAGTTGGAGTGTGGATAAATTTGTTATTAAGTCTTTTCTGCCGACATTGGACCATTTGCTATTATTAATGAGTTTGTTGAGTTTCTTTTGCAAGACATGGACTTTCTTATTATTATATTTGATTGATCTTTTTTATTTCATTCCGTTCGTGTTTTTTGTATGACAGGAAGTCACCTACAAAACACGAACGGAATGAAATAAAAAAAGATCAATCAAATATAATAATAGAATGATGTGATCCTCATTCATAAAACTGTTGTCTGTTGTTTCCAGTTTATATTTTTTTTAAATGCAACTACTTTCGAATAATCCTTTATTCATCCTCAGGCATATTTTTTTCCTTTTAAAATTAAAACTTGGAGACGAAATAATTATTTGTAGACCGAAAGATGGTTTTTTTGAGAATGTGGTATAATTGACGGTTGTGTACAATATCGGAACGTGCAAAGACGCAACGCTAAGATTTTCAAAATTTTAAGTGAGAATTTTATTTGAACATTTCTTGTGATGTGGTAAATCCACGTATTCTATTTTTACAAGTGTTTTCAGTTAATATGTCATGAACTAAGTATATAGTTCAATTAATATAGTGTTATGTCTTAGTAGTAGTTTTTTTATAGGAATTTTTTTGAAACAAGCATCAATATATATATATATATATATATATATATGATAAGTTAAAGAACAAATAGGAAGTATATATCAATCTAACATTTTTCACTTTTATTAAAGCCTCGTCAGAGACAGAGAGAAAACAGACAAAACTATCTAATACAAAGAATACATGCTTAAAAATAGCAGCGACAGATTAGAATGAAGAACCACTTCTCTGTGTTGTCTGACGACACAAAGGTGAATACATTGGAAATCCTACTAGGCATACACATATGCATAATCACGAATTTACATTACCATTCGATGTCCGCTGAGATACACATGAATCGTTACAAACTTACATAGATATAGAATTATCTATGGTTTTAATACACGTGATATGTAACTGATCAAACCAAAACAAAAATGAAAATACCAATTTTTTAACTTTTTGTCTGTTTTCTTCCAATCTCTGCCGAAGCTTTAAAAATGAAACATGTTAAATCGATATAGGTTTCCTATTAGTTTTCGATCCATATTTGATCTGCATCTATATTTGATCTTTAACGTGCACACACACATGCATACATACATGCATACATACATACATATATATATATATATATATGTTTATATATATATATTTATATATATATTTTTTATATATATATATATATGTGTGTTTATATATATGTTTATATATATATATGTTTATATATATATATATATATATATATATATAGATATATATATATATATATATATTTATATATATATTTATATATACATATATGTGTTATATATATATATATATATATATATATATATATATATATATATATATATATATATGAGAAGGAGAGAAAGTGACATGGAGGCTTTAACTGGCGTTACCAGGGAAGGTAGTTGGTCCGAGCACTTTGCGTGGAAGTAGGGATAAGGCAGCGTGAGGCCTGCCGTATCCTGTCTGTTGGAGAGAGTTTGCAGGGTGAAGAAATGATTCGTCACCCAGATTTTCTCTTTATATTTGGTATATGGGGGAAATGAGGATGATTCAAATTCGTGAAGGTAGGATGGGTTCGGTTCAAAATTCCAATACGGTTAGCTTGTGGGTAGATAGACACCTGAAAAAGGCTCCTGGATAAAAAAAAAATGCTGAAATATTGTGAGTATAACATTCATGATGAGCTTACTTGACCGAATAGAAAAGCATACAATATAAATAAAAAAAATATTTATTATTAAAAACTGCAGAAATTCAAAATAATATACCATTGTGTTATATATCCATACTCTTCAAGGACATATGGCAGAGTGGATCAAGGCGTTGGTTAGATCCAATGACAAGACGCAAAGATTGTGAGTTCAATACCCGGTAAAGGCAGTGGAGAACTTGGAGAGGGGAATTAATAGGAGAAAACTGATAACTGACATCCATTAAACATGGCACGTGGAACTAGAACAGTGAGCAAAATAAAGTGTTCAGTTCGACATTCCAACCACATGAAGAAGGCCGGAGCGTACAACGGCCGAAACGTTGTAATAAATATGGTGACAAAGATGAGGACAATAGTCTAAATAATGTAAATACTGTTTGAGTTAATAAAAAATGCTAATACTTCCGAGTTAAGGGCAGTGTCTCCAACCAACGAGTTTATAAAGACGACGACAGCAATCAACAGGCCAAAATTATGGCCAGCTAAAATTTGGGCAAGAAAAAAATAAGTAAATGAAATATACCTTTTCTCCAACGTGGATTATCAAAATCATACTGTTCAATTTCAGCGTACCATGATTTGGCGAGTTCATTTCCTGACGGCTGCTTCCCGTTTAATTCAAGGAAAGTGATACTTTCACCTACACCTGAAATGAAGGAAACACTTGACCGTTTTAAAAAAAAAAATACCTGATTCCTTAAAAAGAAAAAACTATGTTAGTTCCTTAAAAACAAATTCCAGATTCATTGAAAAAAAAAAAAAAACCCAAAAATCCCCCCACGATAAAAAGAAAAAAAACAAACAAATTCCTTGAGAAAAAATTCTGTGTTCTTAAAAAGAAAAATATAAATGCTTGGTTCCTCAAAAGCTTCTTCTTCATTAAAAATAAAATGTTGGTCCGTTTAAAAAGTCCTTGTTTCCTTAGAAAGAAGAAAAAAATAATACCATGTTTCTTAAAACTTCTTGTGCTTTAAAAATAGGAAAAAATAGAAAAAAATGGAAAAAAAGCATCAGGAAGTGAGTTAAAATTTCGAGGGCACATAATGAAGAAAGAAGGCTTGGAAAATTTGATACTCACAGGATAGATAAAAAGCAAAAGGTCTAAGTAAAAGAATGTATAACCTATTTAGTGAACTTGATTAAATAGATAACGCAATAAGTTTTTGAAGAGATAATAAAAAGATCATATTTATTAAGAGCTACAAAGAACAGGATATTGAGACGAGCCATGATCGCCAACGTCCTGAAGGGACACGGCACGTAAAAATGAACAAAAATGCCTTATAAAATGCTTGGTTCTTAAAATTAAAAATACCTGCTAACTTAAAAAATTTTGGTTTCTGATAAATAAAAATAAACATTCCTGACTCATTAAAAATAAAATAAACTGTATGGTTCAATAAAGGAATCCTGATGTCTTAAAAATATAAATAAAAATGGCTGGTCACTTAACAAATCCGGGTTCTTTTAAACAATCTTTGTTCTTTGAAACAGAAAAATGCAAATGTTTCATTCCATCAAAAATATCAAGTAATAATGCTCCTATAATGATCCTATAATGCTGACAGAAATACACAATCGCGCATGCACACACGCACACACATAGACATATATATTGATTGATTCATTCATTTTTTAAGGTTTAAGCTGATTCCACTACCTTCGTTTCAAACTTTCGGTATCTTCAGGCGATTTCGGTCAATTGATTTCCTAACGTTTTATTTTAAAAAAAAATAAAAATATATGTGGTGAAGAGGAGGAGGGTAAAATCAAGAATATTGGAAATGTATCGGTGGGGGGATTAAATGAAATATACATACTTTCTTTTCATCCCACTTCATATGAACTCAAAAGGAAATTTTATTATGTATAAAACGGGTCATAATTTCCGATCTCTGATTCCAAGGGCTTTTTTGAAATGGAAATGTTATTATAGTTAATTTTTCTTGTTGACGAAGGTTGCTGATGCTGCTATGATTGTTGATAGGTTCTGCTTTTTTAAATCTTCCAGTTTATAATCGGATTTTTAAAAATATTTTCCTTTAATTTCCACACATAGTTGGCTTAGTAGAATTTCTAAGTCTTTCTTGCTTAAACATTTAACTTATGATTGTACCGCCTCTTTTTAAAATTACTTTCAGTACACCCTATGTATATTTTTTCTGGCCATTTATATCTATTACTTCTGATTCGTAAATTACTGCTTCAGTTTTGCAAACCTTATCTAATGGACATCTATTTATATTTCTACATTTGCATATTTCACTGTTAGAAATATTTTGCTGCACGTTACTTTTGAAATTTCTGGCGTTTTGTCCTTTTAAAATTGTGGTTTCTAAATGACGAGCACAGCTGTAGCTTAATTTAATGGTGTTTTTATTAAATATTAAATGTAATTCGGAATTTTGATAAAAGTGTTCATTAAGTAATTTATAAAATATTTTCCCTATTTTACACGTGATCTTAAACCAAATAATATTTTTCTTTTCCTCGAATTTTTCTTCATTTGTTCTTTTATTCGAGGTTTAAATTCCAGTTTCGTTTTATGCCTCCCTTCCTTTAAAGTTCTTTCATTATCTTTCTTTTTATCTTCGAAACTTATTTTAGTGGAGGAATTTTTAGATAAGCTGAACTCTATTCCTTTGGGAATTTGATTTATAAAATATATATATATATATATATATATATATATATAGTGTGTGTGTGTATATTCAGATTGGGGCGAGGTTTCATTTTGCATATTATCTTTGGGAAGGTTATTAATCTGTTAATCTCCGCTGTAGGCAAATTAACAGGCGGGAGTGAATCCCTTAGCTTTGGTAGGGAAACCAAACAAGAAGACAGGATAAATTCAAGACCAGCCTTAAGAGGGGTGGGTGCCGTCACGGTATATTGGGCAAATCCCATCTCCTGCGAATGATGTGGTTCGATTGGTGCTTCAGCTTGTGAACCAGGTGTATTTTGTCAAGAAGTTTTTACGGAGTGGGTTTATAAGCCAACCCCAGTTATTTTGTTATTTTTTTTTTATTCTTCTGTAAATCAAAGCAATGAAGAGAGTTGAATTCTTTCTTGTTATGTACTGAGCCATTTCAGAACGTAGGCGGTCATTGCTCTCCACTTATCCTTATCTCTTGTAGCTCTCAATCTGTTTCGTCCCTCTTTCACCTCCCCCATGCCCCGTTCTGTCATCCACTTACTCAAGCACGCCTAGTATGTTATGCGTTGCTTTCTTTTTCTCTCTTTCCCTCTATTCGATTTGTGAGTATCAGGTTTTCCAGGCGTGTCCTAGAAACTTCAGCTGCCTCTTCCTGATGTTAAGTATAAGCCTCCTCCTTGTTTGTATCCTTTCCAAAACCTCGTCGTTGCTCACATTCTAGGTCCATGATATCCTCAGCTTCCTTCTGTTGAACTACATCTCCGTCGCCTCGTCCAACATTCCCTGGCATAAAGACAGACAGATGTCACGTAACAGCTTAGTACACATTTCTTTGTTACCAAAGAAAACCTCCCGTCTCGCAATACTCTGCCCAGCTATTGGAATGCGTCCTTGGCCCTCCCAATCCGTCTACGGATCTCAGTGTCGCACTTGTCGTCCTCTGTCAAAACACTGCCCAGATATTTAAACATCCGAACCTGCTTAAATTTAATGTCACCAACCTGAAAATCGCATGTCGGTCCCACCCTTTTATTGATGACAATGCATTCTGTCTTCTTGTAGTTTATGCTTAGTCCCATCTTCTCACTCTTCTTCACTACCATCCGTAGGAGATTTTGTAATTTCTTTTCCGTGTCTACTATCAGCACTGTGTCATCTGCGTATCTTATGTTGTTAAGATTGTAATCGCCGATGCTGAATCCCGGTAGGATTTCTAATGAAAAACCTCGATGGATCTCCGAGGGTAGCGATTACGTATATATATATATATATATATATATATATATAGATTGAGAGAGTTGGATTACATCCCTAATTTTTAATTAAAATTTTTCCTTCTCTAAGACCATTTTTTGCGGACAATGTCAAAACAGTCCACTCTACAATTTGAATATACAGTATATTATATAAACTCATCAGACTCTGGATACTATGGTGTTTACAAGGATCACAAGGTAATCCCTGTTGAAGAAGCCTGCTCAGAAACATTCGTGTTTCGTCAACACCCATAGTTAAACTATTGTTTATACTGCAAATATTCTGAACGGATTTTGCTTAGAGGTTCAGGTGCGCTCAGTAGTTGTACAAAGTTAGTATCACTGAAAACCTCTATCACGATGACTTTTTACTCCTGTGTGAGCACAACCATTGACAGCTTCTGAGCTGTTTCCTTCATAGTTTTTGCATCGTAAAGCTTAGATTGAATCGTGGCATCATTTTCAGGCATTGGCTGTTTAAAACGTCAGCGTTTTCATCATGAAACTCGGGGTCGAATCACAGTAGAACAGTTTAATTAAGGAGAAAGCTTCTTTATATCATCGGCATTAGGAGACAATGCTAGCGTCACCCCATACACATTCTCTCTCTCTCTCTGTCTCTCTCTGTGTGTCGCTGTCTGTCTGTCTGTCTGTCTCTCTCCCTGTCTCTCTCTCTATATAAAATATATATTAATATATATATATATTAAATGACCCATGTCCTTTGTGCATACATGAGAAACTGCATATTACTAAGTTTATAAAAAACAAAAATTTACTGAATCAGAGAAATGAAATAGCTATTTTATGCCGTCATTGTCAAAGATGTTCCTTAAATAATATTTAAAAATAAATTTTAAAAAAATGTGTTACCTCGTAATATAGGTACTTATATTTAATGAAAAAATATAATTTTATATACTGTAAGTAATTCAATTACATTTACCAAAAAAGTCTATTAAAATGACAGTGAAAATACTTTAAAGTAGTATTTAAAATTTTAGTTAAAACGAATTCTAACCTAAACATCTTTTAAAACTGTAGTTAAATAAAACGTATTCTAACCAAAATACCTCTCTCAAAGTACTACCGGCACTTAAAGGAATCCATTAAAACACCTACAGAAAAATGAAATTATGATGCAAAGCTTTAAGATGTAGGCCATTGAATGTTCCATGTCCTTTGTACAGACATGTGAAACTATATATTACTAAGTATAAAAAAAATGTTTACTAAATCAGAGAAATGAATTAGCTATTTTTACCGTAATTGTCATAAATTTTACTTAAATAATATTTAAATATAAAATTTTTAACAATAGTAATATACATACTCATACTTGATATGTAAAAATAATTTTACTTACTGTAAGTAATTCTAATACATTTACTTCTTTTAAAAAAGAAACATAGTCTATTAAAATTAACAGTGGAAATATTTTAAAGTTGTATTTAAAATTGTAGTTAAATAAAAAAAAAAATTCTAACCTAAACATCTTTTAAAATTGTAATTAAATAAAAAGTATTCTAACCTATAGATATCCCTTCAAGTACTAATAGCACTTAAAAGAATCCAATAAAACACCTACAGTAAAATGAATTTAATATGATAAGCTAGAAGATGTAAGCCATTGAATGACCTATGTCCTTTGTACTTACATGAGAAACAAGATATTACTAAGTTTATATAAAAAATAAAAATTTACTAAATCAGTGAAGTCAATTAGCTATTTTTGGCGTCATTGTCATAAAGTTTACTTAAAAAAAAGTACCTATTATTGTTACCTAATAATATACATACTTATAGTTGATGTGAAAATAACTCTACATACTGTAAGGGATTCTAATACATTTACTTGTTCTTAAAAGAAATATAGTATATTAAAAATTAATAGTGAAAATATTTTTCAAATTGTAGTTAAATAAAACGTATTCTAACCTAAACACCTCCAAAAATCTTTAAATATACAAATATAAAAAATGCCGTAAGAATTTTTGCCGTTAACAATAAAATTTTAAAAAAATCCAGACGACATGCATTTAACGGATGTCAGATTTCATTTATCCCTACCCGCTACCAAAACGTAACTAATAACGGATACATCGAAATATACACATAAAGAAAACGCAAACACCCCTGTCTAGTAGAAGTGAATTAATCTGTAACCTTGAAAACGTGAATTATGATTTTAGCTGTGTCTTTAAAACCCAGTAATTTTAAAAGTTACTCCAAATCTCGCTTGAGGATGAAATGGAACTAATGTCTTTAATTTAATTACAAAATTAAATTCAGACCTTCCATTTTTGAAACATGGTTAGAACTGTGTAGCGGAAAAAACATATTTTAAATCAATTAATTTATAATATTAATGCTCTGTAAATTTACATTTCGCACTATTTTGTAAAAATAAAAATATCTATAAGAATAAGAACACCGGATTATATATCTTACTGTTCTTTCTTTTATATATATATATATATATATATATATATATATATATATATATATATTATATTAGGCATATATGATTTACATACAAAATAATCCACACATAAAATTAATCAGAATGATTAATGCGATTAGCGACATCCATCGCTAGAAAACATAATATATGCATTAAAATCCTGTTCATCCAGAGTGCGAGTTTTGATCCGTAAGTACTAGCATTTAAACATCAAATAAACTGAAAAACTACAGACAACAAGTTTTCTTCAAGGATCAAAACTCGCACTCTGGATGAACAGGATTTTAATGCATATATTATGTTTTCTAGCGATGGATGTCGCCAATAATCGCATTAATACTTGATTAATTTATGTGTGATTATTCTTTTGTATATATATATATATATATATATATATATATATATATATATATATATATATATATATATATATATATGCAATACTCCCTGCAAGGACGAATGGTTGATTTGTAGATTTGAAGGATCGTCTCCGACGAGAAAAAATTTCCTGGTGCGGCATAGGGAGCCAACTTTCCTTGCGGTGAACTCAATGTATTTGTTCCATCTCAGGTCAGCAAGCAATACGAGACCGAGCAGTCGCAAAGAGGTGCTCTTGTGGAGTTGAGCGTCTAATGGGTGTGTGGGGGGGGGTTGGCAGGGATGGTTCTCTGTGGTGAGTAATAGAGAGTAGTTTTGGTTTTGTTTTTGAGTCATTAAAGTTAACCAGCCAATTCCTGTCCCAGTTCACAACCGATTGGACGTCCTTTTCGAGACGAACGGCCAAGTTAGTTTTGTCAGCGACACTAGATTTTTTTATACAACTAGGCTGAGATGATTTTGTGACAGTTCAAGTATGTGCCCGACTTGGGACACATACAGTTTTTGATTCAGGGGTATTCTTCTATACTGGATGCAGACCATGGCTAGAGAGTCCAGTCTATTATTTAACTATTATGTATACATTTAACTGTTTACACTATTTACATTATTCTATCTTCGTTGCAAATAAACACGACGTTTCGGCTGTACGCTCTGGCCTTCTTCAGGTGATTGGAATTTCGGACTGAACACTTTATTTCGTCCACCGGTGTAGATTCTTCTAGTACCAAGTGACATGCCGCTTCCGAATGTCTTAGGATTTCCCTGTAACTCAACTCTGAATGTTTTCGTTCACCTCAGCAGAAGCCAGTTTTAAACTCACAACTCATGGCTCAAATCGCTGGATTCTTTCAACGCTTTTATCCACTAGGCCATGTATCCTTGAAGAATATCGGAGCGCACAACAGTCGAAACGTTGTGATTATGGCAACAAAGATGAGAACAATTTAAATAGTGTAAAAGGTTTTTATTGAGAAACGCTTTTAGCCTTCGTTAAGTAAGCGTCTTTAGGTCAGGTTGAAAGGACAAATCTAGCAGGCATTAATGTTTTTAATATAAGGCACACACATAAACACATATTCACACAAACAGGTTTGTCTTTCATTCTGAACACTCCTACTTTACTGTCTACTGAGGTCAATATCGAGTGGCAACGCTTTCTTTCATGTTTGAACAAAATCTTCAGGGCCTCTGTGTTGTGCTTTGGTTCGTCAATTTATACAATATGTTGCTCAGTAGTACATTCTGTGTATCTATGGTCGTCTAGATAGGCATGTAGTGGTATGATCAACATAATTATTTATGTGTTTGGTTTTACCAGGGACACGATTTCTTAAGAGGCATTTGAACTCGTAAATAATTTTGTTTCTCTGCAACAAGAACACACCGGCAAATTCAAAATTACAAAGAACTAATATTATTTGTGTTCAGGAAAGTAAGCGCTTGTATGAACGCCTATTACTTTGCCAGTCTTCTTTAACGAAACTGACCCCATTCACACACTTGGGATTAAAATGTATACATATTGTCAGAGGACCGGATGACAGATAAGCGTCTATTCTAACGTAATTTCAATGAAGAAATAAATTGAATAACATATGTATTTCTTCTTTCCTCCTGAGCAATTTTATAATTTTAAAATTTTTAGTGATTAAATTTGAATTTTAAAATTGGTAATTTTTACTTTTAATTTTAATATCAAATTTTATCCTATAATTTAATAATTATTGGTTAGAATAAATTCTTTTTTAATATTACCCCTATTTTAAAGATCTGAATAGCTATTATAACATGACTTCGTTATCAAGCTTTTTGAATTTTCCTATACTTGTATTTTGATTGGTCATTCTAGCTTTTGTAACAACGTTTTCCCCTTGCGAAGGATCGTTAATTAATTTGAAACTTTTAAAACCATTTATTTTACACTCAACATCATCACTTGATAAGACACCGGGGGTATTGAAACAAAATGGCTATTTTTGTAGTGATTTTATAACATATTTATGTTATAATTTTTTAAATAAATAATTATATATATATATATATATATATATATATATGTAAAAAAATTGTTTAAAAGATTCTGTGCAAAAACTTGTTGTGTAGAATAAAATGAGAATTGGAAAAAAAGGTGCCTAATATTTAATATACTGATATTTATTTATAATATATGAACTTTTACAGAGAAGAATTAAAATTAAAACTTTCTTATTTACAATTGGATTTTCAGCGATGTTTTTTAGAAAAGTATTTTGTTTCTCTTTTTTTCATACTTTTTTACTTTAACCGGTTTCGCTTAGCTTTTCAAAAAGTTTTTAACTGTTTCTATCTCCACGTGTTGATGCTTATGTCTTGAACAAATGAAAAAAAAATCAAGGGGTGTAACTGGCAATATATGTCGTTTATGGTAAGGAGAAATTGGTAGAATCTATTTATGCAATGAATTAAGAATTGGTTTGAACTTGTTGATGAAAAATGTTTCCTTATTAACCCCCCTTTGATCAGTGGTTCTTTAGTCCCACTGGTAGAATGGGAAGACACTAAAATTTGGCAAATTTTGTCCTCCGCATTCCTCTATATGTTGGCTAAGGGATATTTTTCTGGTGTGTGGGTCCCTAATTTATTGGCAATGAACAGTCATCCTTTGGCGGAGTGACTGACCGGTTTGACAAATGTAATGTTCGTGGCAACTTTTGCATGTAATTATGTATATTAACTTCTCTGAGTCGCACGAGAAATCATTTTTAATTATCACTTTTGATCCGGCTTTGAAATTAAATATATATGAGCTGTGATACAGCGAAACAGTCTAAAAGTGTGGATGAATATATATATATATATATATATATATATATATATATATATATATATATATATATATATATGTGTGTGTGTGTGTGTGTGTGTGTGTGTGTGTGTGTGAAAATATATAGAAAATAAGAAGGAACTGGTTAGGTAAATAATCCAAAGTCCCTTAATATTTTAGTTATTATTTTTAAAAAATAGTATTCGATACAAAAGTAGAGCATAAATATAATTATTTATTTAAAATATGATTCCAAATCGCTACATAAGAGGTCTCATGTTTCAAAACAAGAGCCGAAAAACTTCAATATAATCCTTTAAATTAAATTGAGTTGAAAGTAAAATGGGCTCCGTTCCATCTTCAAGCGAAATTTTTGTTGAATAACGTATATCTGAAATTTACTTGTTTTAAAATTGAAATCAAAATCCCCATGGTAACAGCTATGGTGAATTGTCTAAATTGGGTAGGCGAGTGTAGGGTGTTTATAATAAGTAGCGATATAGAGATACTTTCAAGGTGTCAAGTCGGGGAAAGGTAGGGGTGTCAAAAATGAAACGGAAGATGTATTGGCCATCGTCTAGTTTGCTTGTCTATGGAGATTTATTTATTTATTTTATTTTATTATGAAAGGGAATTGTGCATATAAAAAAGAAAAACTTTCGTAACGTTTGTTTTTTGACGACTTCATAAAGGGTTATCTTATATGTAAGGTATTTAAACTACTAATTTACGCTATGGATTATGAAGTGTGTTATGTAGTATGCATGTTTGTAGTTAATTATTCCTACTATGAATCTGATGATTGGGCTATTTGTTAAACAAGTTATATAAATTTTTTTATCTAATAATTCAAACCAAAAATCTGATAATGCCTACAAAAAACCGTTAACTCGTGTCTATTATTAAATAGATTATTATTATTTAGAAGTTTAATGATGTGCAATTTTTCATAAAGGCACAAAGGGCATGGTTCATCCCAAGCTTTACATATTCTAGCCTTGTCAATAATTTTCCATTTAACTTTTGGTGTCTTATTTGTTTCCTTCAGGTGCCAAAAATATTTTGATTTCACTATCAAAATATTTTTGGCGGTAGAAATATGACTGAAATCGAGATCTATCAAGTCAAGATCTATGACGTTTTACATTTCTCTTTGGGCGTTATCAAGAACACTAGAATCACTAGACGTGATGATGCATAAATATTCGATGAACGGATAAATGGGTACACTTGTAAATATGTAAGATAGATTCTATTTACACTATTTACATTGTCCAGACTTTTATCCTCATCTTTATTGTCATATTCACAACGTTTCAGCGATTGTACGCTCCGGCCTTTTGATATCCGTTGGAATTTCGAATCGCACCCTTCATTTCGTCAGCTGGGGTAGATTGTTCTAGTTCCACGTGCCATGTCTTTTCTGGATATCTCTGTTTCAGTTATTTCTCTTGAGTAACTCAACTCGCCAAGTTTTTGTACACCTTTGCTGTGTCAAGGTGTCTAACTCACAACTCTTTGGGTCAAGTCCAGTCTATCCCCGTGAGCCAAATAAAAAGTTCGGTTCGATGTTCCAACGTATATCTCCCGAAGAAGGCTGGATCGTACAACGACAGAGACGTCGTGAATATGCCAACAATGATGAGGAAAGCAGTCCGAATATTGTAAATAATGTAAATAGTTACAGTAAATTATCTCAGAAAGATAGACAGAAGATAGATTCTGGCGTGAACATCTTTTCGCACGGCATAGTGAACAGACTTTAACAGCGGCAGATTTAGAAGCTGACTGAAAATAATATTCACTTCATCTCAGGTGAAAACGTGAAGCCAAAAAGGCACAGTGAGTGCCATTACAGTTCCATAATTGAGCTTAAAATGTTTGTTCTCCTCTGAGTCCAACCTTCAAATCTACCATTCGTCCTTGCGTTGAATAATGTTGCCATATATGGTCTGGTGCCCCCGACAAAATCTAAAGACGGATATGCAATGTGATAGCTCATAACCTGGCATCTCGTCTGTAGTTTCTTTCTCACTGACATGATGTGGCTTCCCTCTGTCTTTTCTACAAATATTTTCCTGGCTACTGCTCTGACGAGCTACTTTCATTGGTGCCCCGACTGCATGAATTTAAGCGTGCTACTAGGTTGGCAACTCAGTTCCCACTTTCACTGTTGAAACAGTTAAATGTAACCGCCTCTTCTACTCCAACAGCTTCTTCTCTCGCACTTCCCGTCAGTGGATCTCCCTTCCTCTTACTTGCTTCCCTGATAACTATAATCTTCAAATATTCAAATGTAATGTCAATCGACATCTGATGCCTTCATCCTGATCCCTGTTCTTTTCTGTATCAATTCCTCAAACATTTCCCTTTATTCTTGTTCTCACTCTCTGTGACCCCTTGAGTGCTAGTGGCACTCTCGCTTTGCTTGAGATGAAATGTATAAAAATATTCAGGGTGTTCAAAAACCACACATGTTCACTTGGCTCTATTGTACGAGCCAACTGTGTCTCTCAGTCCAATTTCAACACTTTTCCGTTGACACCGAAAAGGTTTTTAACTCAAATTAAAATTATTAAGTAGGCTGAAGAGGCTTCATTGTGCAAAAAAGTTTAACTTTCGTGTCTTATCCTGTATTATTGATATAATGGAATATGCATACACCTGAGTTTCCCCTCACTGGAATATGATTGGCTGGTGTTCGTCATAAATACAGACGGACGTGTAGGTACGACAAAGTTTAAGTCAATGACGACGCCCATTGGACTACATCATTGGCTATTCTATTGGTCTACACTTCTTACCTGCGACTACGACGAGTACCAGTCGATTACTGCTACCGTGTACTACTTGGTTACAGTAGCCAAAACCGCTTAGCTACTTCGATCAAATATATAACTTTACGGGACATATCAATTATTATGGTGAGTTCGCTTATCATCTAGAACTCCGCACACATAGCCTTATATCAAATTAAGTTCAACTTAATATATACCTACATCGACAATGAGTAGATCGGTTTAAAACATTCTGTTTCTTACTAATTCTTGAGTAAACTCTGATGACAAATTCGTTTTAAAGAAAGTCGGTTCTAGCATATTATTTCAAAGATACGTACCTGTCGTCTCACTGTATTGAAGGTATCCTTTGTCAGCGATCGTGTTGGCCCATTTCTGCGCATCCCGCCCTAACTCTTCCATCATGATCAACTCAGGACAACCATGTCCCGCCCTGTATTGGTTCTGGGCAGACACCACTTCCTTTTTGAATAATTTGTAGCCTGTAAATGTAAAATAAGTGTATTTTTTTTTAATTCCTTCTGTTTTGAAACAATTTTATTAGTAAAGCGTTTTAAATAAATCTTAAAATCAATGGTTGTGATTTACCTTACCCTCCTCACTAATTCAGGTAGTAACACATGGTTAGTTTTTAACGTGGGGACAAGAATGTTTCCACTCGGGCCGCTGGTCTAAGCTGGGCTTCGCTTGTCTAAGCTGGGCTTCGCTTGTCTAAGCTGATCAAAGCTTGTCTAATCTGGTCTTAGCTGGTCATAGCTTGTCTAAGTTAGTTATAGCTGGTAATACCACCGTTACGGAACAGATGTTACGCAACGGTGTGGGGGGGAAGCAAGGGAGGAGAGAAGGTCTCAGGTACGGAACAGATACTACAACCTCAGCATCTACTCCGATGAGGGGAAAAATTCCTTCTCTTCACCTGCCAATCCTTCCGTAAGAATCCGGAAAGAGATCTTAATAGCAATGGGATCACTCAAAAATTCGTTCTGCTTTTTTCTCATTAGACAGCAGTAGGAGAAGTTTAGGTTTAAATATATTGGTAAAAAGAAGAGCCGCTACTTTATGGAACATACTCCTAAGTGGATGCTATTCTGAACGCTAAAACCTTAACCTCTTCAAATCTATGCTTAACCGTTGCCTATTGTAGGTAACTGCTCTGCCCTACCAATCCTACATCAATACAGCACCGTCATTGCGTAACGCTCTACCTCGAGGGGTTCTTGGGCCTTGCATAAAGTGAACATTTAGGAAAGAAATTTGAAAGATTTTATTGGAAGTATAGTATTTCATTATGGCGTAAAAAACTGAGATATTTAAAATCTGGAATTAAAAACAAGAAAAAAATTAACTTTGACATTTAATACAACAAAATAAGTAAACAAATTGGGCGTTAAGAGAGTTTCGCTCCCCCTCAGGTGGGTTGAGCCGGCTCCAATAGTGGAGTTTCATGGGAATTTGGAATTCACAAACGGTCCCCAACCCGCATGTATAGCACATGAGATTTGATTATAGAGGTGAAGGTTTCGTGCTGGACCATCCACACTTTTTGAAGGGCCGATTACAGAGACCTGGTGCACTACGTGCCGCAAGGTCCCCAAACGAGGTTTTGAATTCAGAGTTTTCCTTCTCCTAGACCAGTTGCCGTCCAAGGCTATAGAACTGCTATTTACCCATAGCTGCAGGGAGAAGAAGAGGATTCACACATTTCCCAAGGGTATTAACACGCAAGTGAATGTAATGGATTCGACTGGAATTCGAACTTGGCTCTCAGATTCCTCCATCCAAGCGGCTATCAATTACTCCACCGTGCCTCCTCTTATCAAAACTCGACTAAAAATGATGAAAAAATGCGTTAGAAACGTAAGGGCAACAAATCAAAAACGGACAAACGTGTCCGCAATAAGACGTAGAGTCAAAAGGACGATTTTTCGTATGACACCGTATTTATAAATACCTTACATTTCCGGCAATGTTTATTGTTCTAAAAAGAGATGATTAGAATTGGAATAAGGCCTAAACACACACCCTTCTGCAAATTAATAAAAACAACTGCTTTAGTTTCCGTTCTTTCACCATAGGGTCAGTCTTGGACCCACTGGAATGACAGGGTGTAATCGATTTCCGTTTTTCCTCGGATTAGGTCTTTTGCAGTGGTGTGCAGTAATATGAATCTGTTTTCGGGGTGTATGATGAAATTTGTTTGGCCTTGAAAAATATTGCGTCATCCGTGATTGCATCAGAGTTTCATCACGCCCAAGCACTATTGTCTCGACTGTCGATTAGTTGTCCTACTGCCATTGTTTACGATGGACGTTACTCTAAGGAAGCGTACGAAAATTGTAACGCTGCACGAACACACTGGCAAGCCTCCCCAGTGAGTAAATCAAAGTAGTATAGACTGGCCTAGAAACTCCCCTGATTTAAATCCAGCCGAGAATCTGTGGTCAGTCTACAAGGAACGACTTCGTGGAATGGATATTCATAGTACTAAGATGTGTACCGCGTCATGTTTCATTGGAAAAATACGAAGAAATAAAATTAAATGATAATGGAATCATTCGTTTTGTTTCAATAAATTTGCACAAGGGTGTATGAGGAAAATGAATTCTTACATTTTTTATTCTATCGAATTTACAACAAAATACGAAACACTGTTTATTTTTTAGATTAATTACAAGAATAATTTGCAACATTCTAAAAACGAATAAAATTAGAATTAATGCAATACAATATTTATCACTTAGCAATTTGTAAAGAAATAAACGTAAAAATGGTTCTCATTCATAAATTTGTATAAAATTAAATAATTTATTAAAATATGTAATTCAACTCTAAAGAAACACTTTTTTATCATTTAATAAAGTTTGAATCAATTGGCGATTAGCCGATGTTTTGTAAACAATTTCAATAAATAATATAATGAATAAATAAACAATGTAATGAATAAATTGTGTTTATTATATATATATATATATATATATATATATATATAATGAGTACAGACGATCCTTAAAAATGCATTCGGCTGGCTATAATTTATTTCATAAATATACAAATATTTATCACTTTCAACAGAAGATTTTTTAAAATAAATATCCAGCGGAAAGGAAAAGGAATAGGAAAAAAGAAAAAAGAAATGAAAAAAATTAACATTAAAAGAGGAAGAAAGAAAAAGAAAAATTTCAATATAAGGTTTTTTTTTAAAAATGATCGGGGAGGGGGAGACAAAGCGTGACTGAGGGAAGGAACGAAATAAAAGAAAGAAAAGAAGGAAGAATTACACATGAGCCGATAGGGTGACGAAGAAATATAGTTTCAAGGTGTGATAATATTTATGGAATAAATTGTTCCCTATCAGTGATAGAGCGTATGTAAATATAAAAGTGAACATTAAAGTCAACACTTAGAGGCGACAGGCTGCTAGACGCAATCGTCAGGCCGTGTGTGTTATTTTTTCTCGTCTATTTAAATACACAGGTCAGTGGTCCATTGTGGGTAGTCTATTGCATTATGGGTAGCCTATTCTAACGGTTATTTTGGCGGGAGTGGTTTGTTAATTCGTTTATTATTTACTTTATTTATTTATTTGGATCAATTTATTTTACTTATATGTTCACACACACACACACACACACACACACACACACACACACACACACACATATATATATATATATAACTTTTCCTCTCCAGAAAAGTAACGATTGGCTTACGAAATTCTAAAACACACACAAAGAAGTGTAGTATATCGTGCATTAATTCACTATGGAAACAAAAAGATAATCTCCAAGACCCTCACAAGTACATATGTATCTTAAATGGACCCATTAACGTAAAAGTACTACTGAACAGTGTTAAATAGAATCTCAGCATTCCATAAAAATCAACTCCGAATGACCCAATTCATTCTGGTGAGTAGTATAATTATTGTATATATCTTATAGAAAATCATATCCCTGCTTCATTGATATCACCGTGGTGTACAACCATATGAATATAGACTTCCTCTTTTCATCCATTAAAAAACGTCTTCCAATTCTTAACTCCAATGAATGCCTTGTTTTGATAGAGCAATTATATCGGTCCAAAAACCCGTACACGTTGGATGAATACTCCACTAACATGATCATTTTCAATCTCAGTAGCAATACAAGGAGGAAATTTGAGCCCCAGACGATTTAGTCTTTGCTTAGACTAAGCTCTGTGCATGTACAGGCACAGATTTGAAGTGATGAACATTGATCATTTAAGCACACCATCCTAATAATAATCTACCAATAGAAAACAGCCTTCCTGTTTTCACTCCCGAAGCCAATATACAAAGGATGAGAAGGCTATGTTGATAATATGGATATTCATAGATGGAACTAGGATGAACGTGTAGAAAAAGAAAATCAATATTTTCTACCAAGTCTTCAAAAATATATGATTCAACACAAACGTTCCCGAAAACAGAAACTATGATTTGGGAATGGAAAGAAAGAAATGATACACTTACCCAGAATTCATCATCAAAATTCAGCATGTGGAATTAATAAATATTACAATTTAAAATACCTTGCAGTGTGGACCAATTATAGGCTACGTTCGGGGCAGTTCTACCCAACAACGCAAGTTATTAAAGAATTAAGCTAACATTAAGTCAAAAACTCAAGTCTTATTCTTAAATAGCCTCATCAGATCGAATGTTTCATATGTATGTATGTATGGTGCCAAACCTATTCAGAAATGTCTAAACTAGCAACTGTATACAACGGGATTCTAAGATGAACAATAGCTTTCACCGAATTAAACTTGTAGTTTTGGATTAACTTTCTTCAGACTTTGTGGACTGGAGATAGAGAATCACAAAGGATTGTTTTACAGTTACAAATTACAAAAACCTCAACAACTAAAATGGATAGCACATATAACTTTAAAAGAAAATGATGACAAAATAAAGACGTTGATGTTCCACACGACTACAAAAAAAGGTTAGGAAGGAAACCCCTATCAATACTGAATAGAGTGATAACAGTGAACTTGAGAAAACTTTATTCTTGAAACTTCTTTTAAGAAAAAAATTTGATTAATTTCAACCGACATCACACTTAATGCTAGATCACTGAATGTTGAATGTTTTCATATACGGAAACAGTTAATATATATATATATATATATATATATATATATATATATATATATCAGAAATTTTGTCTAATATACAGGGTGTCCCTAAAATCTAATTAACTATATTTTTTTAACTGAAAAAATTACACATGGTTTTATTGAAAGAAGAAAGAATCGACTTTTTTTCTGGGGTACACTAGAGAAGGTGTACTCAATGAAAACCACAGATGCAACTCATTTATTTGAACGCATAAAATGTGAATGTGCTAAAATTGACGGAAATCATATTAAAGATGTTATTTGTTAATAATCCAATTCAATAAAATGTTGTTGAAAATCTAATTTCTCCAATTTTTGTCTGTGTCCAGACTTTAGGCACACCCTGTATGCCAGTCTTAAGAAGGAGAGCGATAAAGATGAAAGCTTTAGATAAGAAATAATCTGGACTATTTACAGATAATACATTTGATATTCGTTTATCACCAGGAAAGAAACTGATCTCGCTACATTCCTACTGAAATTTGAATATTGCTGCTGAAAATACAAAACACAATAGAATGGTTGATAAAAGATAACCTAGTTTCATGCACTTTTTTTCAAACTGAAACGGCTAAACCTCATATCCGTTTTGCTAACAACCCGAGCAATATAATAAACAGATAGAGATTAATGTATTTATGTTGCCGGGCGACATTTAAGAATTAATCAAACTTTATCCAGCCTAATGCTGTGAAGAAGTTGCTAATCTTTGAATTCCAAATTAATTAGTTTCTTAAATTCTATTGACTTTCCAGTAAGTGAATGCAAAAATTTGTTCCCAGCGAATTTCTTCAAGCGTCACACAGTCTACGATTTAATATTGATTAAATACAGTCATTATGACACAATGCCTAAAAAAGGGGGAGATAATTCAAGGCTGGTGGACACTACCTATCTTATACTTAGTTAATCAGCTTCATGCCCGATTCATTCGTTACAATTTACTTATTCACCATAAGAATCTATCCGTCACCATTCGCTCCTACATACACCAAAATACCTCACATATACAGGGCCCCTGTTGAGAAACCACCCATGACTTAAAATTTCAATATTTACAATTGTATAAAAATCCCATCAGCGTTATGAAAGGATGGGGGGATTATAACTCCGCAAAAAATAGATATTAATAAAACCCGTCAAAACTAAAAGTTGCCACTGTATTTAATCTTTCGACATAATCAAGTAACACTCACTCTAAGGGAGGGGAAAGTATAAAAATACTTATGAGCATTAGAAAATTAAAAAGAAAAAATGATGCAATCGAGAAGAAAAGCGCAGGCCAAAACAAACTGAGGAGGTTGGGAATCTCGACTTGGATCGTAGGGAGAAGCAGGGCACAGGCCGGGAACGAAACTTACTCACATTAACTAGGTAAACAAGAAGAGTCTATCTTAACCAGCGGAGGGATGCACATAAAACTACCACGTAGTAGATTTTTCTTTTTTTTTATGGACGTAGGCGATCATGACTCTCCATCTTCTCTATTCCTTGCTACTCTCAACAAGTTAATTCCCTCTGCTCCCCACCAGACCACTTGCTTTCATCCACTTGCTTAAGTCCACCAGGTATGTCACGCGTTGTTTTCCCTTGTTTCTCTTTCCTTCTATTCGACCCGTGAGTATCAGATTCTTCAGGCCCCACTTCCTCATTATGTATCCCAGAAACTACAGCTGCCTCTTCCTGATGTTAAGTATAAACCTCCTCTTTGTTTGCAACCTCTCTAAGATATCATCGTTGCTCACACGCTCTGTCCATGATAACCTTAGCATCCTTCTGTAGAACCATATCTCTGTCGCCTCGAGTTTCTTCTTTATCTTTGAGGAAATTATCCAACATTCGCGTAACAGTTCAGTATTCTATTCTTTGTTAGCAAAGACATACTCTGCCTAGCTTTTGGAATGTGTCCTTGACCATCCCAATACGCCTATGGATCATAGTGACGCACTTACCGTCCTCTGTCAAGATGTTTCACAGTTATTTAAACTTCCTAGTCTGCTTGATTCTAGTGTTCTCGACCTTCAGATCGCATTTCGGGTTCATCCTCGTACTGACGACAATGCATTCTGTCTTCTTGTAGTTTATGCTTAGTCTCTTCTTCTCACTCTCGCTCGCTACCTTCTGTAGGGGATTTTGTAATTTCATTTCCGTGTCTGCTATAAGTAGTGGCTTAGAGAGACTTAAAAAAGAAAATCAAGGCTATTCCCGTTCACACTGTCTTACGCTACAAGGGGCGGAAAGTTCGTGGAGGCGTCATAATCTTCCACATTATAAATCGACGGGGGCCGTGTAGTGTAATAGTAAGAAACCCAGCACCAATTCAACGAGTAAAAATAAAGAAACAATATTCTTTATTGCCATATTAACCAATTGTTCAATCGTTGTACTCTCCGGCCTTCTTCAGGTGATTGGATTTACGAATCGAACCCTTTTATTATTTCGTCCTCCGGGGTAGATTGTTCTAGTTCTTCCAGATGTCTCCGTTATCTCCCTTGAACTCGACACTCCAAGTTTTGGTTCACCACTGCAGTAATGAATTCAAAACTCTTAACGTCAAGTCAATGCATTTAACCAAAGTATTTATAGGTCAAAAATATGGGGAACCCAGTGAGGATCGAACTCACTACTTAATCGTAATTTTTCTGGCAAGACAAGCTTGCTAGCCATTACACCACCTCGAGGAGCCCAACCAAGGTATTTATTCATTGGGACATGTGTCCTTGAGGTTATCCGCGTATGAATTTCTGGGATTTATAAAACTAATATGTCAGCAACCTGTTTTCTTACTAATGCTCTTATTGAAATTTTTCTGTCATTATTATTATTATTATTATTATATATTTTTTACCAGACCTTATATTGCAATTTTTGTTCATTATTCTCATTTTCGAACTATCGTCCTCATTTTTGTCGCCATATTTATTAAAACGTTTCGGCCATTGTACGCTCCGGCCTTCTTCAGGTGGTTGGAATGTCGACCTGGGCCCTTTATTTCGATCACTGGGGTAGACTGTTCTAGTTCCACGTCCCATGTTTAATTGATGTCAGTTATGAGTTATCTCCTGTTAATTTCCCTCTGAAAGTTCTCCACTGCCTTAACCGGGTACTGGTACCGGGTACTCTTTGGGTCCTGTCACTGGAGCTAACCAACGCCTTTATCCACTGTGCCATGTGTCCATGAAGAAGGCCAGAGCGTACAACTGCCGAAACGCTGTAATAAATATGGCGACAAAGATGAGGACAATAGTTCGAATAATGTAAATGGTATGCATAATGCCTTATATCAGAAATATAGACAGATACTGAAGGGCCGAAACACTGTAATAAATATGGCGACAAAGATGAGGACAATAGTCCGAATAATGTAAATAGTGTACATAATACCTCATCTCAGAAATATAGACTGATACTGAAAGGCCGAAACATTGTAATAAATATGGCGACAAAGATTAGCAGAATAGTCCGAATAATGTAAATAGTGTACATAATACCTCATATCAGAAATATAGACAGATGCCATTTTTGTTTTTGTTATTTATTGCTTTTTCTCTTGGCCTCCTTATTACTGGTTCCCATATTATATTCATTTTTATGATTGGTGAATGTGTCAATGTTTATGTGGATAACAGTCCGAATAATGTAAATAATGTAAGTATACATAATACCTGAGATATCGACAGATAAAAAAGAAACAATTTCTAAGGAAGCTTACCATTTTGGGAAATGTTGTCAGCAATCATTCCTACGGATTCTATTCGAACTGTATTTAGCGTTCGTTTCAAAAATCTTTTTCAATCTTCAAATAAACGAACGTCATAAATGGAATGATATTTGTTTTAATTTCTATGGAAACATTAAAAGTTTATAATTTCAAACAACTACAGTTCTTAACTGTTAGAATTTGTCAATTTCTTATTTATTCTTTGTAAATTATTTAAAATGCATATAAGGATATTACCATCGGGATATTTCATTTCAGAGGACTTGTAAAAAAAAACAAGAATTCTTGGCCTGTGAATTTCTTAATTATGATACTGATGTCTGTTGTTTACAAAAAATGTCAAAGAAGCAATTTTTTTTTGGTCACGGATGATTTAAAACAGATAAAATTTAAATTTATTGAAAAAATGTTTGAACAAAGTAACTATAAACAATTTTTTTATATCCTCTGCCAGCCGCAATGATGGAGAAAGCATTACCTCGAACCATCGCTAGTGAGACACGCTGCAAGAGCCACAGTTTCCCGAGGCTCGTCCCTTAATCGAGACGCAATAGCGCCAATCCTCCGAAGGAACGCCATCGAACGAGGGCCAATAACCCCTGAAGTCTCCACTACCACTGGAGTAAAAAGAATCTATCAGCAAGAGGAGAATATTTAACTATTTTTTTTTATCTCTGCGTCCTGGGCGACGGACGTCGGTTCAGCCGCGGAACTGATCAAATTACCGACCGAAAATATATCCGCACAGGTCGCATCCCAAATCAACGACTTCCCTATTTTAAAAGGGAAAATATTAATGCCATCCGGCTGCTTTCTATCACCACGGTCGAGGATTTGGGACCCGATTTGAGAAGGGAAACCAGCTGCATCCAAACCTCTTCTGAACATGTCGTTTATTGCTGCATGCCGTGGAAATCAGCTGGAACTACGACGACAGGAGAGAGAGGATGCAAACAAAACTCATCAATGGAAGCTCCACATCTGCATCTGTGACGCTCACATAATTCGAGTCCAAGACGGATCGCGACTCAGACCCGAGTGCACTCATCATCTAGAAGGGTACCGGTAGATGAAGAGGGCACTGCGTTGAGCCAGGCGCCATTACTCGGTTGTGAAGCAGACAGTAGACAGTCGAGGCGATCCTGATCCAGAGAGAGCCTCAAATTAGTAAAATTGGCCTCGTATTTTATTTTATCCCAGCTTTTTTTGTTTTGATGTGTCTAGAAGAAATTTATATTAATATTAGAGTTAGTACAAGTTAATAACTTTGGAAACAGTAAATACGCGTAAGTATACAAAAAGCGATTATCACCGTTTGGTCAACATGGTCACGTCGGGGCATCACTTTATCTAGTGACGAAATTGGTCATTCATTCATTTATTCATTTAGTAAGCTTATTGGTGCCAAGACACACGTGTTATTGGTCCTACGCAGGCTTCCGACAGAGGTAACCAAATACCAAATGCTACAGCTTAAAAGTATATGGTGCCATATCCATTTGGGGTTATATCTTTCCCAGATATAGAAATCTCCGGCTAGCAGTCCTCAATTTGGCAAAACCCAAGTCACATCGTTTCCATTTCACGAAAATGTTTTTTTGAAGGTAGCCAGCAGCTGCCTCGTCCCATTATTTTAGAATCTCTCGATGTTTTGAAATCATTTTCTTTTCAAATGGGATTTAATTTTTGAAGAAATTTAAAAACTGAGAGTGGTATATCGTGGTTATCCGACCTGGTCACACAAAACAAATCCGATTTATTTATTTTTTATTTATTTTATTTTTTATACTAATAATATATATGCACAAATTAATTATATCATATGCATTTCAAGATAGCGTCTCCTGTGTTAAATGATATTTAATATTTGCTGTCTATTTTGTATAATAATAGCTTCCAGGTTTTTTTTTTTTTTTTTTATCCCTGGTGACCCGCTGTCGGACCGCCGTCAAGTTTGTCTCGGCAATATTACCACATGCGGACCTCTAGTGGCCCACCGTTCGCCTGCCGGTAGTCTGTCGGTGGCTGCTACCAGAGGACCGGTGGCGTTATCATCTGCAGCCCGGCAGCGGGACACTAGCGTCTTGCATGTAGGACTTCTGCAGCTTCCGTCTCCCCATTGATCTTGCCGATTTTTGTCCTCAGCAAGGTATTGTTAAGCTGATACTGGACAACGTGGAGGATCACGTGGTCTCTTTCGCGGTGCGTCCTCCGAGAAGGATTTGTTTGGGTATGCGGATGTATGGTATGGTGTACGCCCCAACGTAGTCGGTGGTCAGTCATGGTTTCGGTACGTGAGAAGAAGAAAAGTTTTTTGAGAATGGAAGCCTTGACTTTGAACTGTTTGAGGTGGTCCATAGGTCTCCACTCCACAGCTGACGCACTTCAGCTGACAGAATCTGCTGCGGGAAACCCGGGGTTTACAGACAGGTTCATGATGACAGCTTGCATCGGGATGCCGACTTGTTCTCGTATGTAGAACGCCACCTTGACCTCCTACCCGCCGAGCGTCGAATCGTTCTTAATTTGACCCCTTCCCTGAATCTTTACCGACATGGTTGATCCTACCAGGAGACGGAGTCCCCGAAGGCACTGCATTCAGGTTCCTCGAGAATATGTATATATTAGGTTGGTGCAAAAATAATGACGTAATAATGTCGTTTTTTGACGTTAAAAATCCATCAAAAACGACATTATTACGTCATTATTTTTTGCACCAATCTAATATATATATATATATATATATATATATATATATATATATATGAAGACTTAGTTTTAGGGCATGCTATATTTATGGGATAAAGTGCTCAATATCAGAGATAGAGCGTATGTAAATATAAAAGTGAACATTGAGGTCAACACTCAGAGGCAACAGGCTGTTTCATGCTGGTTGGGGGTGAGAAAGGTGGGAAGAGAGGGCGAAGGGAGAGACAAAGAGTGAGTGAGAGAGGGAGTGAAAGAAAAGAAGGAAGAATTAAACATGAGCCGAGAGGGTGATGAAGAGAGATAGTTTTAAGGTGTGCAATATTTATGGGATAAAGTGCTCAATATCAGAGATAGAGCGTATGTAAATATAAAAGTGAACATTGGAGTCAACACTCAGAGGTGGCAAGCTGATTCATGATCGACGCCATCATCTATACAAAAGCTTGTAAGATTCCTTTAATAAGTACAATTTCAGTGTTGAGCTGTTGCAATTCTTCTGTGGATGTGTTTATTTGTTGTTTGATGAGGTTCCATTAAAATTTCTTCGTGTTGGGATCGTTTAATGCTGCGACAGTATCGTGTAACTTGAATTCAGTGTATTGAGGCAGCAGATCATTGTTCAGACATATATTGTTAAATATAACAGACAACCAATATCTACTATGTTTTATCTTGATCTGTTCCAATAGAAAGTAAAGACAAAACTGTTCAACATTTGAACATTTCTTTATTATATTGGTCGTCGATCTAAGCTTTGACTCACATGAGCCATCATGGAATAGCAACCACCGTTAAAGATGACCTCCTGTTTTGTTTACATAGAAGATTGCTATGCAAAGATAACGGTCGTGGAATAGCAAACACAGGTCATAAATTCATAATGTTGCTCTATGACGTCATACATGATCACGTGAGAGAAAGAAATGTAATCAACAGAACCATATGTTTAAATACATTGTGACTGGTTTGAAATGTAATTTTGTTGAGTGTGGGTTGGTTTGTTTTAATATAGATGGCCTCTAATATTCAAAGTTTTTTGGGTTTTTTTTACTGTGAGTATGTGTAAGTGTTGTTGGGTTATCAACTAATACCTTTCTAATATTATGTACATGACTATGTTTTTCTAAGAAATGTTGTTTAATGGAAATAAGAAAAAGCTGACAGGTAAGTCTACGGGAGAGTGTGGTTGTAGTAAAACCAATATATGTAGTGGGTTTATTACTCGTATCAGGGATACATTCTCTGAACGGGCATATACATTGATAGACTACATTGTTTTTTGTTTTTTTTTTGTTTTGTTTTGTTTTTTCTTTTTTCTTTTTTTTTTAGAGTATTTAGTTGTGTGGTTCTCGGGTTATTGGAGACTATGCTGTCAATTGTTTTTATTTTTTACATAATACATGACGAGCTTAACTTTTTTATTATTATTAATGGATTTAACATTTCTGTCTATTATGTTTTTGAATGTTGTTTCATCCTGTTTGTAATTATTATGCATTTGGTTACAACAGTATAAGTTAATAGTATTAAGTTTATTTTGACGTACACTATTGTGGTTACAATTATTATTAATATTATCAGAAAAAAATTATTATTAATATTATCAGAAAAAAATTATTATTAATATTATCAGAAAAAAATTATTATTAATATTATCAGAAAAAATTATTATTAATATTATCAGAAAAAATTATTATTAATATTATTATCAAAAAAATTATTATTAATATTATCAGAAAAAATTATTATTAATATTATCAGAAAAAATTATAATTAATATTATCAGAAAAAATTATTACTAATATTATCAGAAAAAATTATTATTAATATTATCAGAAAAAATTATTATTAATATTATCAGAAAAAATTATTATAAATATTATCAGAAAAAAATTATTATTAATATTATCAGAAAAAATTATTATTAATATTATCAGAAAAAAATTATTACTAATATTATCAGAAAAAAATTATTATTAATATTATCAGAAAAAATTATTATTAATATTATCAGAAAAAATTATTATAAATATTATCAGAAAAAATTATTATTAATATTATCAGAAAAAATTATTATTAATATTATCAGAAAAAATTATTATTAATATTATCAGAAAAAATTATTATAAATATTATCAGAAAAATTATTATTAATATTATCAGAAAAAAATTATTATTAATATTATCAGAAAAAATTATTACTAATATTATCAGAAAAAAATTATTATTAATATTATCAGAAAAAAATTATTATTAATATTATCAGAAAAAAATTATTATAAATATTATCAGTTTTGTTACTGGTATTATTTAGCTTATTGAGATGCATTTTAATCTATTGATCAATGAGGGAATTAAGGAATCCATTATTAACGAGTGTTTGGTGTTATGCAATTCTTTGTTGGCTATGGTTTTGGAAGAAAATCTCATTTAGGTGTCTTGGATTAAGTTTTTTCATAACAACTAACTTATAACGTTGCTGGTATTCACTATTATATACGAATTAATGCTAATGGGCTTTCCATATAGAAAAGTAGTAAATTGTACTGCTGGGATCAATAAGTACATCAAGGAATAGAATTTTATTATTAATGTTGAGTGCTAGTGTGATAAGTTGTGTAATTTGATCAATATTTTTAGCTAAAATGTAAATATCATCTATGTATCTTACATACATAGGGGTGTTATAACTGTCATTAAGTATTTAATTTTCTAAATATGCCATATAATAATGGAGTATTGCTGCCATATATGGTCTGGAGCCCCTTAGGTTTGTCTCAAGGTCCTTGATAAAATCCAGAGATGGATATGCAATGCAATTGGCCCTGATCTGGAATCTCGTCTGCAGTCGTTCTCTCACAGACGTGCCGTCGCCTCTCTCACTCTTTTTTTACAAATACTTTCATGGTAACTGTTCCAATAAGCTGCTTTCGCTGGTTCCCAGACTTCATGAATTTAAGCGTTCAACTAGGCTGGCATCTCGCTCTCACCCTTTCACTGTCGAAACTGTTAAATGTAGCCGTCTCTTCTACTCCAATAGCTTCATGTCTCGCACCTCTCGCCTGTGGAACTCCCTCATTTCTTCCTGTTTCCCTGATAGCTATAATCTCCCACTATTCAAATGTAATGGCAATCGACGTCTCCAGTTGCCTTGATCTATCCCTTATCCTTCTCTTCATCCTTTTCTCTATCACTGCTATTTGCTCTCACTCCAATTCTCTGTAACCCCTTGTGTGCTAGTGGCTTTCTGCCTTGTTTGAAGTTGAATGTTTAAAAAAAAATTAGAAAAAAAGGGGGCCTAAAGAAGATCCCATTGCGATACCGTCTATTTGAGTATAAATATTGCCTAAGGGATCATAAAAAGTTACTTGAGTGGTACATGCTAATAATAATAATAATAATAATAATAATAATATATATATATATATATATATATATATATATATTATAAATTAACTAATTTAAAATATGTTTTTCGCTACACAGTTCTAACCATGTTTCAAAAATGGAAGCTAAAAGGTTCGAATTTAATTTTGTAATTAAATTAAAGACATTAGTTCCATTTCATCCTCAAGCGTTTAATTACAAAATTAAATTCGAAGCTTTTAGCTTCCATTTTTTAAACATGGTTAGAACTGTGTAGCGAAAAAAACATATTTTAAATCAGTTAATTTATAATATTAATGCTCTATGTAAATTTACATTGAGCACTATTTTGTAAAAAATATCTATAAGAACACCTGATTATATATCTTACTGTTCTTTCTTTACACACACACACACATATATATATATATATATATATATATATATATATATATATATATATATATATATATTAAATAGCTGGTTTAATATTATTGGGTCGGAGAAAGGTTTGATTGCATACATTCACGGATAATGATGTTAATCATTTCATGGACAATCGTTTCTTGTGTACACCCTTGCGTATGAATGAACTTATTAATAAAAATGTTTGCAATACAGATTTTTTGTTATTATCATTATTTGTCAAAATAATTTGCGAGTATATATTATTTAATGTTAAGATACTGGATTCGCGAAGGACAAACGTATGAACATGGCTTCGTAGTTTTTGATGCACAAGTAATAGTTGAATTACTGCTAATAATATTGTCAGTGTTCACTGCCTATCTGATGGATCTAGTCGCTAGCCAATGAAGCGCCTCAAATCAATAATGCTGCAATGATTCATCTTTGACAGGAGATAACATTTTCCCGCCCAAATAACGAGCGCGTGATGACAAAGCACTCATGAAGGATATAAAAGGCTTTTTTTTTCATTCATACAAGGAGTGGAAATAAAAATGCAATTATAAAACAAACAGAAAAAAAATGAGATCAACAACAAAATATTCCAAAAACAAAATGATAAAGACGAATAAAAAATACAAATAGATCGAAAAAATGGGTCCGTTATGGTCGCTAGAGAATATTATTTTAATTAATTTTTCATCTCTTGAAGAGAACAGAATAGATTTAGTGATTTACTGTGCTTATTAGGAGAACGATTGAATATTTTTTTTTCTTTTGATAACCGAAGGGTCGGAGAGAAAAGAAGACAAATTGTTCCCACCGCCCTAAAGTTGCCTCTTTGTCATTTCTATAAATACTTTCATGGTAATAGTTCGGGTGAGCTATTACAGACTTACAGCAACCGCCGTCTGTCTAACTCTTTGCATTGCAGAGAGGAACCCGGACGAAGCTTTGCCGAAGGGCAAGGTTTCGTTCGGAGAGGTTATGACAGCTCTCGAACTCTCTTAGGCGAGTCGAAGGCTATATTTTTGGCCGGGCCTACGTAAAACTCGGCCTTGTGCCACATGCGGCCCCTCGTGGGAGTCGGGGGACAGCTAAATTCGCTATGGTACCTAGACTTTATGAATTTAAGAGAGGTAATAGGCTGGCGACAAAATCTTACAAATTTACACATGAGCTGACATTATGTAGCCGTAAATTCTATGCTAACAGTTTATTTTCTCGCATTTCTCGATGGTGGAACTCCCTTCTGGCTTTCCAACCAAATTTAATCTGCAAAAATGTAAATGCAATGTCAGTCGCTATCTACTGTCCTCCTGATTATTCTTTTCGCTTCCCGCTCATTAGTAATGTTTCTGTTCCAAATTCTGCCGCACCCTGTAACCCCGTGTGTCTCAGTGGCTTTATTGCCATGGGGGTGATACCGATTAAAATAAAGAAAAATCAAATGCGCAAAAGAGATTTTACATTATAATTTTAAAGGAGGAGAAAGAGAGGAAGATGAAGAAAGTAAAAGAGAAAAAAGTAAAATAAGATAAAAACACTGAATGGAATAAAGAAATGAAAATGTGAATAACTGTAGAATAGCATCCTGGGTATGATGATAAACTACATCCAACAGCAAGGCCTCTGATCAGGAGGCTTTGAGAACAGTTGCCATCCAAGTCTATAGAACCCAGTCTATTAAGGAGTCGGCCGTAGTCGGGATCATCGAGTCAATGTGAATGATCCTTTTCTTAACTGCATAGTATGTGCTTCACCAGGCCTACATAAAGTTTTGAAATAAGAGATTTCCTTCTCTTTGACCGGTTGCCATCCAAGGCTATAGAACCCAGTCTGTTAAGGAGCCGAACTTTAGTCGGTATCATTGAGTCAATGCGCACGATCCTTTCCTTAGCTGTATATTATGTGCTTCGACAGGGCTACATACAGTTTTGAATTCAGAGTTTTCCTTCTCACTGACTGAATGCCAACCAAGGCTAGAGAACCCAATCTGTCCTACTAATTAACCAATAGCTGGCGGGGAGAAGAGTTGGATTCATACCTTTTCTTAAGCTATTTGCGCGTAAGTGAATATAATGAATAAGAATTGATCTTTACTATCATGTAGTCAGTTCAGTCTTCATTGTCTATCTTATACAGCCGGCGTGGATGAAGCTAATAAATAAGAGCAATAATAAAGTGTAAAAAAAAAAACAGATCACAACAAACATGGACCTTGCTGCTCAAAAACAAATGCTGTGTCAAAAGTACGGTTTTCCATTGATATCGGTATTATGTTAACTATCTTCATTTCTTGGCAATGTTTATTGTTTTAAAAAACGATGCTTAAAATATTAACAAAATCTAAACCTACAAAAGTTAATTTGAATATTTTCTTTGATCTTGAAAATTGACAAGAAAAATAATAGACACTATTGGTTTTTATTAGAGTGTTTGTTGGTTGGCAAAACATCAGCTAATTGCCAATCGATTTGAACTTTATAAAATGGCGAATAATAAAGATTTCCTTTGAGTTGGTTTACATATTTTAATAAATTAATAAATGTTTATAAATTTATGAATAAAAATATTTTCATATATATTTCTGTATAAATAGGTAAATGAGAAATATTTCAGTGCATCATTTTTTAATTAGTTTTAATTGTATTAGTTTTTAGAATGTTGTAAATATAAAATTATTCTTGTAAATAAACAATCTAAGAAAAAAGTGTTCAATATTTTTGTTGTAAATTCTAAGAACAAAATGAATATATAAATTCACTTTTGTTAAATGTTTAGGATTTATTTAAATTCTAATAATCGCCTTTTAAACCAATATGCATTGCCAAGGAGTGAAAGTAATCTTAAAATAATAACGATGTCAAGAAAAAAAAAGTCCTTTTGTCACGTCGTTTTTTGCGAGGTCAAGAGTCCAAGAGTGCCGTGATGCTTTTCTACGTTATTCCATATGTCCATCATAAATCAGTGTTACTATTCACTCTCGCAAATGATTAATGGCGAAAATCGGTATTTTCGCAAGGGATAACTTCTTTTAATCAAATAAGAACAAACTAAAATTGTTTCGAAAATGGTTCTCATATTCAGAAATGGTCAAGTATTTTTGGAGACATCTATCATATTGATTGCAAAAATGGCACCGGACATCAATCGAAAGAGAAAAATCTATTATTGCAGTTATAGACAGGAAACGGCGTACATAAACTAAAAGCGTCGAAAGCGGATATAAACTTGGCAGGAAGTCATGGAAGCACATCGAGTGCTGGGATAAGTACAGCCCCTGTGCTCAAAATACAATAAAATTGATAAATGGTAATATTATCCGTTTCCTTATAAGGAAACATTTGGCATCCATTGACCGAGCAGCCTGTACTACTTTCAGCTGAAATTTATAAAATCTTTCTCTGAAAAACAATTTTTCACAGAAACAGTTTTTCTCAAGCTGTTATCACTCTTTCCATTATTGATGGAAGTTTCCTTCCTAACTTTTTATTTGAAGTAGTGTGGAATGCTAACATCTTGATTATGTCATTATTTTCTCTTCTCAAGCCCAGTAGCTGTTATCGCTCTTTCCAGTATTGATGGGGATTTCCTTTCTAACATTTTATTTGAAGTAGTGTGGAAAGTCAACAGCTTGATGATGTTATTATTTTCTCTTCTCAGTCCAGTAGCTGTTATCAATCTTTCCAGTATTGATGGAGGTTTCCTTCCTTAGCTTTTATTTGAAGTAGTGTAGAATGTCAACATCTTATCTTATAAGAAATATAAAAATAGAGGGAGAGGTAGGCAATTTGATAAATGGTAAGGATAAAACAGAGTAAAAAAATCATATTTGCTGAGAGAGAGAGAGAGAGAGAAGCAATATTCAAAGAGATAGTGAGAGAGAGGTAACAGGGGAAGAAAAAGAAAATAAACTGAGAAAAGAGAAAGGAAGAGAGTTATGATGTTAATATTAGTCGTTTCCTTATTAGGAAACGTTCAAAATTCATTGAGCGAAGAGTCTGTGTTATTGTTGGTTGAAATTTATAAAATATTTCTCTTAAAACAAATTTTTAGGAAAATAGGTTTCTCATGTCCACAAGCTGCTATCGCTCCTTCCAGTATTAATGGGGGTTTCCTTCCTAAACTTTTGTTTGAAGTACTGGGGAATTATATTGAGTTGTTTGATGACATATATACCATCCTTACACCACTTACCTGAACGAAAAGTAAACTGGTTTGTAACACGTTGACTTTCATAAAACGATGAGAGCTTAGTTAATATAATGTTTGTTAATACTTTCACAATGACTGATCCATTGTATCGTCCAGTGTGGACTTTTTCAAGGCAAAAAAACAAATGAATTTATTGAAACAAAGTATCTATAAACAACAAACAAAATGTCGTTAGCAACTAGAAGAATTCAGAAACGTTATTGTACATTCATATAGTCAAATGAAACAACAAAAATTATAATATAAGCTCTTGTAAAAAATGCAATATTAATAGCAAAAAAATTGCAATATGAGAACTGGTAAAAAATCGAAGGCTGAGACCATAGTTTTATAAGTCCCAAAAATCGTACACAGATGTCCTCAAGGAAACATGGCCCAGTGAATAATGACATTGGTTAGATCCAGCGACAAGACACAAAAAATTCAATACCAGGTTCTCTGCTATTAGAATAATCTACCCAGTGGACGAAATAAAAGATTCGGTTCGAAATTACAATCACCTGAAGAAGGGAAACGGTCGAAACGTTGAGGATATGGTAATGAATAACACCATACCAAATAATGCAACTAATCATAATACTTCATCTCAGAGATATAGACATATTTTAAATTATAGTTTTGAATTTTCGATTTTAGACTTCGGCATTAAATAACCCATGGAGGTGTCGATGTGCCGCTAAACAAAAACAACCAAGGTGTGCTTGTCGACCCGAGTAACTTTAAAAAAGCTTCGAAATGAACACTTTCTTTAATCAACAGGGGAAGATGGTTCTCTCGTTCCGCTACGCATGTCTAAGGATGTGTCTTGTCGCATTCTTAACTAGTGCTGCTCAGTTATTGCTTACCCCTTTTCCACTGAGTTGATATACATACAGTCCGAGTTAGGGATTGAATTCACTATTGCTATGTCTACTAACGTTTTAATACATTAGGCAGTTGTGAGGACTGTTGTCTACTACCTGTCATTCCGACTCACAATCAGTGGAAACGCAGTGAGAAATAAATGAGCATTAACAAAAACAAAAAAAATCAAGATAAGATATTCCCAGACATGGACATCGGGACAAGAACAAGCTGCCTCCATAATATCAATTAAAGGACTCAGTTCAAAATTCACCAAACTTCACCCGGCTCGAAAACTGATGAAGCCCGGAAAGTACATCAGCCGAAACATTGCGAGAACAACAGCAAAGAGAGGAACATCTTCTGCGTCTAAATTATATAAATACTTCAATAGTTTAATCTATTGAAAATTATGGGTGATATATAGATATGAAGCCCGGAGAGCACATCAGCCGAAATGCTGCGAGAACAACCACAAAGACAGGAAAATAGTCTGATATAGCCTTCCAAGAAGATTTTAATTTGAAGTTTTCCCTTTTCCTAGACTGATGGCTACCTCTAGGCAAGCGATCACAGTCTAAACTGCTATTTAACCAATAGCTGTTTTATTTCTGTCTATATTTCTGAGATGAGGTGTTATGTACACTATTTACATTATTCGGACGATTGTCCTCATTTTTGTCGCCATATTTATTACAACGTTTCGGGCGTGGTATGATCTGGCTTTCTTCAGGTGGTTGGAATGTCGAACTGAACCCTCTACTTCGCTCACTGGTGTAGACTGTTCTAGTTCCATTTGCCATATCTAGCTATTTTTATTTTTTACGGTTTATCACACATTTGCAGGTTATTTAAAGCCAGAAAACATTTTTTAGTTTGTAAGATTTTTTTTAAAAATAATAATGTTTTACTGATTAAATTAATACTAATTAGCACATAACTGGAGGGGTAGGAGGATTTATTATTTTTCCCCAGGTACATTTGCTCGTGAGTGAATATAACGAACCCGGCTGGAATTAGAACTTGGCTCTTCGACATCTAATTCTGAGTTATTACACAACCCGCACATATAAGCTTACTGAACATGGTATTTCCCAAGCTGCCACTCATCTAGATATTGACCAAGGCCGAAGTTGCTTAACTTTGATGATCATTCGAGAACCGTTTTTTTTAACACTTTTAACCCTGCGTTCCTGAACACTTTTAATACTTCTACCTAATTGGTATGTAATGTTTCACGATAGATATAAAAATAGTTACAAGTGTTTACCCACCGTTCAACCGGTGGCTGGACTTAAGTCATTTTCTCTACCACTGTTCAACCATTGGCTGGGCAATAAGTCATTTTTCTCAACTACCGGTAAAACGATAGTCAGGGCGCAAAGGTTTAATAAGGTATGGCCATAAACCGAAATATTTGAAGAGAGATGGTTTCATGTTTTTTTTCCAAGCATTAAAAATAAATAAATAAATAAATAAAAAGAATTGAACAGTAATTGAATAAACAGAACTCTTATCTTTTGACAATGACCGTTACAGGATTCGTGACTCCAGCAAAAATACCAGCACCATGAAAAAGTAAAAACTAACAGGTCTTCGTGAATGACTGAATCTCATGTGGCATTTGACAGCGCTTTTTCTTTTTTTTTTTTTTTTTTTTGTCGTCTTCCATTTTTGACCATTTATTTTATTTTGGGTTCGTTTTTAATTTATTTCATTTTTTTTTTTTTTTTTTTTTTAGAAAATTATATGTTATCTACATATTCAGTTTTTTTTTTTTTTTTTTTTTTTTAGAAAATTATATGTTATCTACATATTCAGTTTTCTACCGATAAGTGGAATCAGCAATTGCTAAATCCCATCGTGTCAGTCCTGATAGTAAGTCTTTGATTAGGATCATTAATGTTAATCACTACTCTTTTTTTTTTTTGTTGTTCTTTTGTTCTTTTGATGTTTAAAACTGCTCTTCTTGTTAATTATTCTCTTAAATCTTTGTCTTCAGACAAATCCCATTGCATTTCTATTGGTTTTGATTACCAATCAACTTCCGGTTTTACTGTCAAAATGGCATTTGTCTCGACCAACGTCATCTTGAAATAAGCACCGAACGACAATCCTATTAACTTTAATTTAGACGATTAAAAAACAATAATAACGAAAAGAAACACGGAGAGGGCGGTAAATGACAGTGAAATATTACGAAACACAAGCCACAAAAAAAAAAAAACGACAAAGACATAACAAGATTTGCAAGACATGAACGACGCTGTTTGTCAAATCCTTTCTAGCAGTGAGTCTTTTCTTCTTTTTATCTGCCGTGCCCATTTAGGAAGTAGACGGTTATGGATCTCCACTTCGCCTTATCCCTTGTAGCTCTCAATAACTTTTATCCCGTTGCTACTTCTTTCAGGCCATGTTCTGTCATCCACTTGCTTAAGCCCGCCAGGTATGTCATGCGTTTCTTTCCCTTGTCTATCTTTCCCACTATTCGACCTGTGAGTATCAGATTCTCCAAGCCTTCTTTCCTCATTATGTGTCCGAGTAATTTCAGCTGCCTCTTCCTGATGTTAAGTATCAGCTTCCTCCTTGTTTGCATCCTCTCCAAAACCTCATCGTTGCTCACACGCTCGGTCCATGATATCCTTAGCATCCTTCTGTAGAACACATACTTTCGTCGCCTCGAGTTTCTTCTTCATCTTTGAGGAGTCGTCCAACATTCGTTGCCGTAAAGGACGACAGATGTCACGTATGAGCTGGCTAAAAATCAACATCTTAGCAATGAGTAACGTATGATTTATTAGTATGGAATATTCACCAAAGAACCTTTTTTGTACTTTAGTTGAGACTTACTTTTATGTTCATTTATCATTCATGCCCCTTGGAAAGGCATGAATATATTCTTCCCTGTACTCTTGCCATACCGCATATGTTGATATAAATATCAATCGTCGCTGGCGTCCTTCCTTTTATTAAAAATGGAGATAGGAAGAGAGAATAGGTTAGCATCTAAGTAACTCCTGTCCTTTTGATTATTCTACATCCATAGGCAACAGTAAGAAAAGATATTATTCTTGAAGTCAACCTTGACAGGAAACAATATGAGCAATATTAGCTCGAACTCCATGAAATGAGGGATTTTAATAGAGGCAAATTAAAAATTAAATGATCATATTTTTAACATCTATTTTTAATTAAAATACGCTTTAGAATTTTTTTTCATCACAATTTTGCAGAAACTCGTTATTGTTGCATTTAAGGAGTATATGATAATGGTGATATTAGCCTCTTCCTTATAAGGAAACATTCGGTATTCATTGACGGAGGAGCCAATCCTATTCATGTTACGTTTATCTTTATTCCCTAGCCATTGGGCTGGGATCGAAGAGTAGTATCTGTTCTCACCGTCTCTAGTATTAATCGTGATATTATCTGTTTCCTTATGTAGAAACATTCGATATTCATTGACCGAGCAGCCAGTACTACACGAATTAGGCTTTTCTTCTCTCCCTGGTGAACACGCTGGAAGTAAAGTGTTGTAGCTGTTCTTCTCATTTCTAATGGAAATGGTATTATTAGCTGTTCCCAAATAAGGAAACATTTGGTAATCATTGACTGAGTAGGCAATGTTTTTGGTTGAAATTTGTAAAAAAAACTTTCTCTTAAAACGATTTTTCAGGAAAATAGGTTTCTCAGCTGTTATCTCCTTTTCCAATAGTGATGGCATGGGGTTTTCCTTTCCTTTTGTTTGAAGTTGTGTGGAAGGTCAATATCTTGATTATGTCATTATTTTATCTTCGAGTTTTCTCTGCGATATCCATTATGCTTCTTCCTACTGCTGAAACTTCTAAATAAATATTTCTCTAAAATGTGCAATTCTCAGAACAAACGGATTTTCAGCTCTGGAGTAATGGATAGCGGCTCGGATTGGGGAATCGGAGAGCCGAGTTCGAATTCCACTCGAATCCATTACATTCACTTATTACACTCGGGAAAGGTATGAATCTTTTTCTTCACTCCCTAGCTATGAGTAAATAGCAAGACAGACCGAGTTCTATAGCCTTTGATGGCGACTAGTCTACCCCAGAAAGAAATGGTAACCTACCGAGGGAAACAAATCTGCCTCGTCAGTCATATATCGAAAGGTACATGATCGTATAAGCGTGTATCACGCATGGCACATAACTGAATGAAATTCACTTACGTGCTAATACCCTTGGGAAAGGTATAAATTCTTTTCTTATAGATATGTAAGATGGTGATTGGCATTGCCTTTAGATTTGTGAAGATTGTAGTTATCAGGGAAGCAAACAAACGTAAGGGAGTTCCAAAGGTGGGAAGTGCGAGAAAAAAACTGTTGGATTAGAAGTGGCGGTTGCATTTAACTATTTCAATAGTAAAAGTGTGGGAATTAGATGCTCATTCACGTAGTCGGAGAACCAGGGAAAAAAGCTTATCAGAGAAGTTGCCATGAAAATATTTGTATAAAGGACAGAGAAATGCCGCGTCACGTCGGTGAGGAAGGAACTGGTCGATATGCATGCTGTCAGGATCGTGCCAGAAAATTTTCCTCGTTAGAATCCATCTTGCATATTTATAAATCTAAAATTCGTCTGTGCATTGAATACTGTTTCCATATCTGGTTTGGTGCACATGCTATACATCAGGAGTTCCTTCTTTGAATTTTGTCAAGAATCTCGAGATGTGTGTACCCGACCAGATATAGCAACAGTATTCAATGCAAGAACGAATGGTAGATTTCTAAATGTGCAAGATGGATTCTGACGAAAAAGATTTTCTCATACGACACAGTTGGACAATTTTTCTTGCAGTAGATGAAGCAATAGATTCGATAAAGTCCCTCCTCTTCCTGTTAGTGTGAATGAGATTTCTCAGTGTTCTCTTTTGTGGTTTGCTTAGACGTGAGTGCTTGTCGAGTGTTTCTTGCGTCGACATTATACCAAAATGAGGTAACTGAGCAAACAGTTTAGATTTTAAAGATGACTTTTAATTAATATATATAACAGACAATTTTTATTATTTCTAACATCAATGTTAGCTTAATTATATGTAAGTTCAGCGTTATAAGGTAATTTTTAGTATAAGCTTTTTTTTATGTGTAAGCAATACAATGTGTAGAAGACATGTACTAATTTGAAAGGAAAATTGATATTCGTCTTATTGTATCTGTTGAACCCGGAGTTGAAAAGATAATATTCCTTTCCGTCCGTAAATTATGACATATATATATATATATATATATATATATATATATATATATATATATATATATATATATAAATATTCCATATATATATATACATATTCTTTTCAGAAAGTACAATATTATATAAAAACTAGCAGCATGGCCCAGCGTTGCCCGTGCTTGATTCAAAAATCGTAAGACTCATACAGCAATCGCTATCACTTGACTTAAAATATTTTTGCTCTTCCTTGCCTTTAAAGGAGTGCCCTTTGCCGTGCTGATGTTGCTACATGCCTTACTTCTTGCCTATATCACACTGCCAGTTTTTTCTAAGCTCTATACTAAACATTAAATCTGTTACGAAAAAAGAACTAAACAAAATGAACACAAAACGATCAGCTTAAAAAAAAAGGACTCGTAACTGGAAAAACCGAATGAAAAAAGAATGTTAACAACAAATAATTTTTCACACCCAACCCAGTTCTGCGGAATCAGAATCAACATTGAGTTTAAGCAAGCGAATGAGCCAATTGGAGTAAAGTGCCATGCAGATTTAAATTTTTCCCACTTGTGACGAATGCAGCTATTGATTTTTTTTTTTGCATGCTATCATGCTAGTTAACATTCGTGTCAGTCAGCCGTTGGCTCTTACGTTGGCCAATAGAATCTTCCTGCCTATTCGTGGCAGCCAGCTATTGGCTCTCACTCTGGCAGGTAGAAAATTGCCGCAAATTACATGAAAACTGCCGTAGAAGCATGAAAAAATCGATTATTTCCACTATCGATGGGAGTTGGGAAATGCAAAGTCAGTCTTGGTCTTCCGGCTAACTTGGAGCATGTGTATGTAAATTTTGGGGCAAATCCGTCGAAAATTGCGTCCGTGCATTCGTCACACACACACACACACACACACACACACACACACACACACACACACACACACACACACACACACACATCCTGCCTTTTATAGATAGAGATTAGATACTTATATATTTTCTTTCAGCCCATTTTTCTTTTTCTCAGCCTCAGTAAATACTTTTAGATTTAAGACGTTTTGGAGATAATAAAGATTTACAGATACAAGTCCCACTAATTAATCCTTAGCTGAGGGGTAGAAGAGTACTATTCTTTTATGATGTCAGCGAATACTCTCTGTCAATTTCGTGATGTCAACGAATACTCTCTGTCACTTTCGTAATGCTTATTGTAGTAGAGCCTTTGCAGTCGCAGATACAACTATAGTACGCCGGTGAACAATACTGGTGTCAGACATCTTCGAAAATCGCTCGGACGAATAGTATTTGCTCGATAATACTCGCGTGAATAGTAACCACCGAACAGTGATCCAAATAGTGTGATAGTCTAGTGAATAGTATAGAGAAATAATATAGACTAAAAATAGTGATCTGTATAGTAATAGAGGATAGACAAGAAATGGCGATCGTTTAGACGTCACGCTACTTTCTACTTAGGCGTTTCCTCTATGGTTACGTGGTCTACTTAATTCAATAATTGGGTCGCCTGTGTTTGCTCACCCCTCATTTTATATAAAAAAAGAATTTCACATAAGCTTGCCACTTTCTTTCCTTCTTCTTGGCTCAACTGTTAATTTTTGTGAAGGTAAGGTTTTCATTGGTCCCAAAACTATTTTAAATAAGCATTGATTTCCTTCTTCTTCCGCAGTCCTCCGTATCTGAAGAGAGTGTGTGAAGGGTATTATTATTATTATTTCGCACACGCTACAGGTAGATCATTAAAACAATTGCCATGAAAATATTTATAGAAAAGACAGTCATCCTGGTGGAAAAACATTGATGCTAGCTCAAGACAGATATCCTTCCAGACCTTACTTTTTTGAGAATCTCTGAGCATATTATGGGCATACCAGACCAGATATGGCTGCAATATCCAATGCACGAAAAAAGGTAGATTTCTAAATGTTTAATATGAATTGTGGCGTAAAAATTTGTCTGGTATGATAAATTTAACTTATTTCTTAGTCGCAGGCTAAACAATTGATTTCATATAATCGCCCCTCTTCATGTCAGTGGAAAAAGTGAGAGCAAAAGGTCGTAATGAGCTACTCTTCTGGAGGTTAGAATCAGCCATATTGATGGAGGGCAAAAATAGGGTTCTGTGTTAATTAAAAGATACTAGTTTCATTTTTTGGAGGTGTTAAAATTTACAAGCCATTTTTTGCCCCAGTTATCAAATGATTGGAGGCAATTTTCGAGAGCAGCTGTCAGTTTTACTTTATCGGACCTATCAGACTTAGTATTAAACAAGAATAAATAGTTGTGTCATTAGCATAAATATTGCTTCGGGAAATGATGATATCGGGAAGGTCATTGATGAAGATAAGAAACAATAAATGATCAAGGATAGATCCTTGGCCCCTGAGACCACCGGAAGCCCAATCAAAATAAATACACCATGTTTTATTAATAGATGTTTTACGTGACAGTGAATGCTGGAAAATGTCTCACAGATGAAAGGGAAACTTGAGAAAACAGAGATGGCGCTGGATTGATTTGTTTTTTTTTTTGTTTTTTTTTTGTTTTTTTACTGCTTATCAACCTTTTCAAAAGACACGTCGTTCTACAGAAGGCTGATAAGAATATCATAGATGAAACATGAGATTAACGAGGAAGTTTTTAAGGAAAATGGAAACAAAAATAACGCTTATAGTGAGTCAGAAAGTGACACATAATGAAGAAAGAGGACTCGGAAAATTTAAAACTCACAGGACATATTTCAGGAAAGACGGGCAAAGCAAATAAACTAATTAAAAAACCCGTGTAAATTGTTGATAGAAGAGAAAGCGTGATTATTAAAAACACAAATATTGCTGTAGTTGGATTGGCAAATGGGATTTTATCTATATGGATATGTTGGTTATAAAATAAACAAAATTTAGAGAAAAAGATTCAGACGAGAGGAAGTTGACTACTGATCACTTGCCGTAAAACAACGCTATACAACAATATGGCATCGCCGATAGGATGCTTGTTGGTGTGACGAAGTAGAATTTGTCGAGACTTGGATCCGGTGTTTTGCAGCCTAGGCTAGGGCTAAAATAAATGCAAGCCAGTAAGGCAA
>CAHIKZ030004577.1:1257500-1327500 GCA_903632075.3 Acanthosepion pharaonis | reverse complement strand
GAAAGAAGCGCGGAGATGGGAAGGAATGACAAAATCGTTAGAGAAATAAAATAATAAAAGAAAGAAAAGGAAAAGGAAGAAAAGGAAAAGAAAGAAAAGGAAAAGAAAGAAAAGGAAAAGAAAGAGTTCAGGTCTGAGACCGAAAAGTAATTCGAAAATACAAGATGGAGAAAGAAAGAAAGAAAGAAAGAAAGAAAGAAAGAAAGAAAGAAAGAAAGAAAGAAAGAAAGAAAGGAAAACAGAGAAAGAAAAACAAAAAAAAAAACGAAGCGAGAGAAAGAAAATCTCTGAATGGGAAAAGAAGAAAATAGCTGTGGAGAAAGTGAGGCGTGGTGAAGGTAAGAAAAAAAAACAAAATGAGGGATAGAAAAAAATACTAACAGAAAAGGATAAAACCTAAAAATAAAGGATAAAAATGTCGACGTAAGAAAGAAGAGTAAAGAAGAGAAAAGAGAACGCAAGAAAGGGAGAGAAAGGTAAAAGGTAGTGATAGCGAGGGAAAGTTCATAGGGAAAAAGTGAGAGTGAAGAGAGAGTTAAGATAGGGAAGCTAGATAAAAGTAAAGGGAGGGAAAAGAAAGAAAACGAAGAAAAGAGACAAAGAAAAAGGAGCACATGGAAAAGGAGGGCTAAATAAAACAATTTGAGAGAGAGAGAGAGTGGAAGGAAAAAGAGAGTGATAAAAGGAAGAGAGTGGAAAGAGAGAGAGAAAGAGAGTGGAAGAAAAAAGAGAGTGGTAAGAGGAAGAGAGAGGAAGAGACAGAGAAAGAGAGAGAAAGAGAGAGAGAGAGTGGAAGGTAAAAAGAGAGTAGTAAGAGGAAGAGAGTGGAAAGAGAGAGAAAGAGAGTGGAAAGAAAAAGAGAGTGGTAAGAGGAAGAGAGTGGAAAGAGAGAGATAAAGAGAGAGAGTGGAAAGAAAAAGAGAGTGGAAAGAGAGATAGAGAGAGAAAGAGTTGGGTTGTAATATTTGATTAGATCCACACTTGTAATAGCCAAGTCGTCGTGGCGTGAACATGCATGCGCGTTGATCACGTGAAACATCAGTCACGTATTTAGAAGAATCTGGCTGTTTAATCATGGACGACTTTCCTGCGAATATTGGACATATCTCAGATCAAACAAGAGAGTGTCTTAATTGCCAGATCAACAATTTTTTCAAGCAGATGACTCAGTTCGTGAGTGTCATCTCTCGCCACCTCTAGCCAACAACTTCGTAGGAATTGTCTGGTATCACTTGCATGTTACGCAGCTTAGGGACGTGATCATTACTAACATTTAACAAGTATTACTTCCATCTTATTTCTTCATTTTTTCATCATCCTAGTTTAATCGGTAATGCAGCTGTCCTGGACAGACGGGATTTCCAAAGAAAATGGATGCGTGTTCGAATCAGGCCAGAGATTTTTTTTTCGCCTTCTTTTTTTTTTTTTTTTATCTCTACTGAATTTTAAAAACAATTTTTTCTGAAGTTGCGAAGACAAAAACAAAACAAAACAAAAAAAACAAAAAACAAACCCTACCTATACAAGGGTCAGATCACGTCTGAAATGAAGTCCTCCTTACATATATGGGCAGGAGCTGCCCAGTCTTCCCTTTCCAGTCTTGTTAGAGTCTAAAAAAGTCCCCGCGTCATTGTGGGTGATGAATTGCTTTCCAAACCCTTCCCCATAGCCAAAACGCTGCAAGCCCCTCGCTGCTCTATAGATATTTCCGTGGAAATTGTTCAGATGAACTACATTCCTTAGTTCCACCAGTTTTTGATGTTCACGGGTAAGAACCACCATGCCACGCCCACTGAAGCGAACCACCCTCCTTTCGTATTCCATTTCACTTGAACAACTTCTTCAAGCGAACCGATACTTTGTGGAAACCAACTCCCAAGAGAATGTCCTCCTCTCCCGATCACGACAATCTAAATCTGTTCAAATCTGATCTAAATCTAACCGTTATCTTCTCCACGTTTCTGTGGCCTTTATCCTGTAACCCTCTAATAAGCTTTTCGGTATTTTACACGGTAAACATTATTTTAAAAAAGAGATGCCTGTTGATTGTCGCAAGTCTTCTCGAATCTTCAGTTCCTTATTAAGCATCCTCGTAGACTTCCCCAAAACACCGTATAATCTCAGTTATTCTTTAAACTTCCAATTCTTCCAATCCAGAATGTTTTTTTTTATCGCTGCACCCACAAAGGAGATATCCACTGGATTTGCCTACGGACTACTAATATCTACCTACAGCCGCAAGTATGAACACAAACTTATGTAGACTTGTGCCGCTTTGATTACAAATAGTATAAGTTTAAATTGAAAATTTAAATTTCGGTTAAGGGCAAGTTTTTAGGATGTTTTAAGTACCTACAATTAAGAGTATGATTGCACCCGTGAATCTTCTATTCTGCTTCAGCTACGTATCTAGACCAAATTTAAAGAAGAATATTATAGGTCCTGACCTGGTATTACATCTTGAGTCACTTACCCACCCCCGTAATGTAGCTTCCCTGTGCCTTTTCTTGGTAACTGTTATGAAGAACTTAACACTTTAGTAACTTGGCTCTAAGAATTTTTGCGTTTTACTAGCTTGGAAGGTAGTTCAAATCATTTTACAGTTGAAATCTCTAGATGCAACCGGAAATTCTATGCTAAAATTTTCTTCTCTCGCACTTCTCTCTTGTGAAGTCCTGTGTATGATGATAAACTACATCAAGCAGCTCGGCATCTAATTGCGACATTGGAGGTTTTGAGGAAAGTGGGACCACCTCCTAATTGCTTTTCTTCCCAGGTTCAAACAAAAGCAAAACACCATGAAAGTATAAAAATACATTTTTTACAATAAAAATACCAGCAATACATTTTTGTATGAAAAATTACCAACATACATATTTATAGTAAAATTATGAAATTACTTCAAAGCACTCAAGATAATTACATTTTGACAGTAAATGACCAATAAGGACATGATCTGCCGTTAAACAAACAAATCAGTCAATCAATCTCCATTATGTACTTACTTCCGGCTTCTGGATATCCATTCAACTTTGATCTTCAAATATTTAATTGCAATATCTATCGTCATCTTTTGGTCACCTGAATCCTATTTACTTCCTGTCCTCACTCCTTAATAATGTTTTCTTTTTCACAGACTCTTTCTTTTTCTAATATTAACCTCCTGCATTTTAGTGGCTTTATCGCCTTGCTCGGGATGAAATGATTAAATAAAAATATAAACAGAAAAAGTATGAGGGACTAAATTGCAAAGCACAATATCGTATTGGAAACATTCCACACCAGTCTTGGTAAAAAAACAAATATACCCTTCAACAATGAAGCAGTCAGCTATAGAACTTTTGCTTCTGTATATAGGAAGACTCAAAAATGTTTCTCATATAAATGGGTCATCCTTTCTTAATTTTACGCCATTTTGGATAGAGTAATCTTGTAGTAAAGCAGATCTTTCAGAAAAGTGAAATGGTGAAAAAGGATTTCTCGTAAAATGTCTGGAGAGAGCTGGACCATCAGAAATAGATCCTGTAGCTACACCGACTGTACAAATGTAGGAGATTATAGCAAGGATCATTAAACTGGTGAGCTGAGCTCAAATTCCAGGTTAGTTTGTTGTTTTGTAGTGCCCTTTAATATCAGTACCAGCCCTAAATAAACCTTATATCAGCAGCAAATCTCGAAAAAACAAGTGAACCCTAAAGTAACTCTCTTCCGTTTTTCCTTCTTTTGAACTGTGTGACATGAACTTTGCACACTGGAGCTAAAAGGGCTCTGAACACTTCAAACTAAAACACACCAACACAGTAAGTTACACTATATTTTCTTCTGGCACCCCCACCCCGCAAAAACTCTCGTTTTAAACTTTCCTTTTGTTAATTTTATTTTAATAAATGTTATTCTTGTATTGCAAATCAATTTAGTAATAATTTTGTGCATGTACTCTATTTCACCAACATTATTTCCTGTACTACAAAATATTCTAGTAAGAAATTTACACATTTAATTATTGAAGTAGTAAGTACTAAAGTTGTTTTCTTTTTTTTTGTTTAGGGGCATATCAACCTCTATGCGTTATTTAATGCCAAAATCTAAATATTTTGTACGTAATTTAATGCTTTCAACTACAGATAATTTTATACTTTCAGGATAAAGGTATGTTTTATATATATATATATATATATATATATATATATATATATATATATATAGTTTAGAGTATCTACATTAGTCGGACTATTATCCTCATCTTTGTCGCCATATTTGTCACATTTGAAGAAGGCCGGAGCGTACAACGGCCCGAAACGTTGTGACAAATATTTTCTATTGACAAAGATGAGACACGTCCGACTAATGTAGATACTGTACATAATACCTCATCTCAGAAATATAGACACATATATAGTTTGTAGATCATAAAATGTATTGATTGTCATTTTGCTATCAACTGTATTGTTGGCCATTTTATTATGAAAATGTAAAGCTGATTTTTGTTTGGGGTTTCACTATTTGCCAATAGCTGGGACATTAACAGATGTTACCACACCGGGTCAAGGTGAAACTGGGAACTACAGCAGTCAAGAGGTAGGTAAGATTGTTGCTTTCACTCTAATGCTATGACTTAAAATTACACGACATATGAAAGATTGCGCAATTTAATAAATTAATGTGATCTAATTAATAATTAATTAATAAAGTAACCACAGTATCAAATTTAATAACCCAATGTTAATTATTTTTAAAGTTGAATTATTAGATATGTCCATTCGTTTTAGCGATTATGACTTTAGGAAGCTCTTTTCCCATCAGCTATGGGTTAAATAGCAAGGTAGACTACGATCTTTAACATTGGGTGTCAATAATTCTTAGAGAATGAAAATTCTGTATTCAAGAACATGGCGAAAGAAATTCCATCATCTTTCTCGAGAATGCATGGCATATCACAAGGAATCTGACAAGAGTCGGCTACGTCTTGAAGTGATTTTCTTTATTTTATGTAAATTCTTCCTTCAGAGCATAGGGCATGGCTCTCCACAACTCCCCTTTTATAAACTTGCCCGTTTGTAGCATTTAGCGATAGCTTTTTACTATCCTTCTTACGTCCTAACATCGTATTAAGTAGGTTACTCGCTGTTTCAGTGTCTCCCTTGCTTTTAGTTTGTCCTGTGAGTGTCAAATTCCCCGAGTCCTCTTTCCTAACTAAGGAGCCCCCAAAACATTAATCTGTCTCGTTCTGAATCATACTTATTATAAAACCCAGGTTGTGTGTGTTCACAAAACTTCACAGGACTACGTAAAATTACCTTGCAGTGGTTCTGACAGCGCCAGAACTTGGAAAAACACAATTGGTTTTGCACGAAATAAATTTGAAAACACGATTAAGAGGCATTAATGAAAGAGGGACAACTCACATCGAGTTATACTTATTATAAAACCCAGGTTGGTTGCTTGTGTGTGTGTGTGTGTTCGTTTATATATGGGATCGAATTTCCTACATTTTTCAACCGACTTCAACAAAACTTCACTTTTTTTGGTAGGTAGTGTTTCTTATTGTCTTGCACACTTTTTTTCTTTATTTTTACATTCAAAATGCTTTAAAAATTCCATTTACAAGACAATTGTTTATAATAAAATTTTATTCAATCGGTAGACTCATAACGATTGAAAACAATGTTTTTGTTTGAGTTTGACCAATTCGTAAAAAAAAAAAAGATAATTAAGACATGCGTGTCCGTCAACCTTAAACAATAATCTTTTTCAATTTTATTTTTCAGTCTTTATGATGGTCGATACTTGATCTATCTCTTGCTGTTACATCCCCGGGCAACACCGGGCTCTACTGCTAGTATAAGTATATATCTCCTTTTTTTGTTTCTATTTTTGTTAAAACATGCACGTTGCTTTCAAGCTCCGACCTTGGTACTCACCTATTTTTTTTTTTTTTTAGAAATACAAGTATCAAACATGTAATATATTTATTTAACAGGAATTATATTGCACGTATAGAACGAAAAGTCAACAGTTGAAAGATGCGTAGAAAATACTGTTTTAGAGTTTCCGGATATAAAAAAAAATAGTCGCCAAAATTTCATTGGCGTATCGAAATTGTAATGTTATTAGTCTAGAGTTGAATCGGAACTCGTGTCATAGCGACATCTTGATGTGACACTATTAACACGATCAAAGTTGTCATTAGCGATAACACAGACGTTCCTAGAAGCGTAATTATTCTACAACTGATTGCTTTCTTCTTTCTCTTCTATTTATATGAACACACCATTTTTTACCTTCCTCCACTGAAAGTTTCTCCTTCTCGTATCACCTAATACCTATCTTCGTGGTATATAAAAAGTTTATATATATATATATATATATATATATATATATATATATATATATATATATATATATATTTAACTCCTTGATAAAACCCAAAGAAAAAAAAGACAATATGAAAACTGTAATAGTTGCCAAAGCGTTTCGTCCGATGTGGACTTTCTCAAGACAAAACGAAATTAATTTATTACACGAAGTAACTAATAATAACAAAACAAAATGTCTTTAACAATGTGAAGAATTTAGAGAACGCTATTTTTCATACTATTAACTGAAATTACGTCATTTATTGTCATGTGTAGAAATATTGATTTTATTGCTGTATTGACGGATTCAACCATTTTCTTTTGATTTCTTGACACTGTTCTGTTCGTGTGTTTGGGAGAGAAGTAATTCTGTTAAGAAAGGGTAAATAGGGAAAAAGAATGGTCGTAGATTAATATTTGGGTAATATTCAATGGCGGCACTCTCGAGGATTATCCTTCTGAGTGAGTTATTTTCTTTTTTTATGAGTGTAGCATTTTTAATATATATATATATATATATTATATATATATATATTTTTTTTAAAAAATGTTACACTCATAAAAAAAGAAAATAACTCCCTATATTCTAATGTTCACTTCATACAAATCCCAAGATCTATTCCATTTCAGAAGGTTCCTGAATGATAAGACAGATGAGGGTTGCACCTAGATCAGTGAAGCGCACTCTAGGAGCTCTGTTTTTGTTGTTTATTTACCACAGTTATTTTCACCATGTTCATGTGCTTACATAAAAAGAAGCAACAAGGACTTATTTTGGTACGTCATATTCACATGCGCTCTATCCCTTATATTGACCTCTTTTACCCATAAATATAACATAAATTAAAACTATGTTTTGAAAATTATATATATATATATATATATGTGTGTGTGTTTGGGAAAACAATATATAATTTTGTATATATCAATGATAATGGATATATACGGAAATCTATGACAATGTTTAAAAGGCTTTAGTACGAAACGTTCCACTTGAAAAACTTTTCTGAGATTGTCATAGATTTCCGTTAAATATATATACTTGCATACACCCCAATATATATATATATATATATATATATATATATATATATATATATATATAAAAGATACAATAAACACTGCATAGACTGCCATGTCAATATAAAAGACACATTTTATTTTTGTGGTTTTTGATGATGATGTTTATAATATTAGTTTTGATTATTCTGTCTGTGTGTGTATTGTAAAGTTCTATAAAATTGTTACAGGTTTTATATCTGTAACTTGGTTTGGGTGGTGTTTATGCCTATGTTTTTGTAGTTTTCTTCTCGTAAAATTTGCAGCTGTTCCACTGCACATATTGACCCACATTGTCATTCGGAGTTTTATATTCGGTGGATGCTAATACCATGCAAGCTGGTACAAGATGCTCAATTGTTTCTGGATATTTCTCACGGTAACTGCCTTTGGGTTAAACACAATCTTTCAGTATGTGTACTTGGTAATTTCTAGTTAGCAAGCATTGGTTCTATGCAGAATGAATAAAACCTTCGTTTTCAGCTTTTAATCATGCACTACGCAGCCACTATATTATTATTATTATTATTATTATTATTATTATTTTCTTTTATCGTTTTTGTTGTTTTTGTCGTTTACACATTTCTTTCCGGGTCCCGCCTAGGACCTAAGATTAGAAATGGCATCATGACACTTTCCACTGACAATATATATATATATATATATATATATATATATATATATATATATATATATATATTACATAGATAAAGCCCTTCGTAAAGTGCAGGATGTACTTGTCAGAACAATTTTTTTGTATGTCCTTGAGGCATGGACTTCCAGGAATCCTTTCAATTAGTCTACTGAAATGTTTTCCAACCAGTCCTAGGGCTCCAACTACAACAGGGATTGTTGATGTTCCCATATGCCACATTTTCGAGATTTCTATTTCAAGTTCCTTGTATTTTGACAGCTTTTTGAATATCTTCAAAGATACATTGCAGTCAGTATTATTATTATTATTATTATTATTATTATTATTATTATTATTATTATTATATATCCTTTGATTTCTGGTGTGCACAAATTTCTTTCCAGGTCAGAAATGGCATCATGACATTTTCCACTGACTAATTTAAAAAAAAAAATACATAGATAAAGCCCTTCGTAAGGTGTGAGCTGTACTCGTGAGAAAAAAAATGTATTTTTTTAAGGCTTCTGCTTCCAGGAATCCCTTCAATTAGTCTACTAGAATCTTTTTCAATCAATCCGAGGGCTCCAACTACAACAGTAGTCCGCATGTGCCTCGTTTTTGAGATTTCGATTTCAAGGTCCTTGTATTTTGATTGCTTTCTGAAGATCTTCAAAGATAAATTGCAGTCTTCAGGGACTATCATATTAATAAGGAGGTAATATTTTGTTTGCGGTCTCTAATATCAATGTCTGGGCGGTTAGCGTTGATTTATCTGTCTGTGTGTATTGCGTAGTTCCATAAAATTGTAACAGGTTCTATTTCCGTAACCGGGTCTTGGTGGTGTTCATACCATTTTCTTTCAGTTTCCTTCCCGGAGAAATTGCAGAGTTTCCAGTGCAGATATTGGCCAACTCTGTCATACCGGGTTTTATATTCAGTGGATGCTAATAACGTGCAACCTGATACAAGATGATCAATTGTTTCTGGGTAATTATCACAGAACCTGCATTTTGGGCTAACACAATATTTTAGTACGTGTGCGTGATAATTTCTAGTTAACAAGCACTGATCATGTGCAGCAAGGATAAAACCTTCAGTTTCAGCTTTTAACTCTGCACGACGTAACCACTGATGTGTACGGGGTTTGTCTATAATCAGCTTGTTTGGTACGGGCAGAGTATTGACCATGAATCGGTTTATCTTGCCATTGTTTCTGAATCTGGTCGGTTGCATTTGTTTTTGCTTTCTTTTTTTAAGTATTTTGCAGCTTATTATTTTTATTATTATTATTATCATTATTATTATTATTGCTGTTGTATTACGCTGTTACTTTGAACAGTCTCTTTTTGACCTGCTTTCGATCATGAATTCGACATTTTCACAAATCGATGATAAATAATATAAGCGTCATTATGGACATTTTCTCTTCTAGCAACAATTACTGAACTAAAAATGGGAAAAGTTTTTCACTGCTCATTTTAAAGCATTTTCTTGGAGACGTACAAAATTCAAGCATGAAAAAACAAAATAAAACTAATCGTCAAAAAAAAAAAAAAAAAGCAAAAAACAAGCGATATGTGTCAAAGAAAGCTTTAAATGTACGAAGAAACAAAATCAAACATTTGAACGAGAAACACCCGGGAAACGTCTATTATTCCTGTGCCTTACTAACTCTGACTATATCAAAGCAAGGAGAAATGTCTACAAGAATTGTTCTCAGAGTCTTTGACGTGAAAAGACATTTCTGTCGACATATATTTTTTCGAGGCATTATGTCTACTAACATTTATAAGAGTTTGGTTATTGATTTGGACTTCGATTGTTACGATAGAAATGATTTATGATTACCCTGCAACGAAAACACACAGGGAGGGTGACAAAGAAAATATGGATTGTATAGAGACTTATGTAAATAGATTGGTTTCACTCACAAATTCAGACTCAAACACACACAGAAGCACACACACATATATTCAGTTAAGTTTCCACACAGAGTATTTTTCAAATGACCTTCATGAATATGTAACAAGAATTCAGAATTACAGCTTTTATTTCCTGCTATTGAAATTTAGATGCTGTAAACATCTTAGGACACACGGCCTTTTGTTTGAAACCGCTCATTTTTTTCAAGTGAGCAAAACTACTGGAAAACGTGACTGACAGGTGTTTTTTGTTCCCCAGGTGTTGTCTTTTTAAACATTAAATAGCTCTGAGTTACTACTCTTGGTTTAAGACTTGGGTTTCACCCGTAAAGATTGTGTTTCTTGTCAAAAATGATAAACAAACATAAAGACGAGAACAGCAAGCCATTTCGAAGCTGAGAAAAGAAGGAAAATTGATCAGAGCCACTGGACAAGTATTGGGTATAGACAACACTACAATTTCGAATGTCTTGAAAAAGAAAGAAATTACTGGTGTACTGAGCGACAGACATAGAACAGGTCGGCCAATGAAAACAACAGATGAGAGAAACATTGTTAGAGCTGTGAGGAAAAACTCCAAAACAACAAACCCCAATAACCTCCAGGGTGAAGGCGAAGGCGTTAAGGGCCACATTATACAAAATCAACAGTAAGGTTCGAGCAATAGAAATAACCAATAAAACAAGAAAGTTTTATAAAGAAAGGACCACATCACAATATGCAAACTACTCATCAACAGTAAGAATGAGAAGACCAGATTCGAATTTGCAATGAAGATAACCAATAAAACAAGAAAGTTTTATGAACCGAAAGGACCAACATTAATCTCTACTAAAATGATGGAAAGGCGTGCGAAAAAATGTTACAATGCACTCACCTTGGTTTAGTCCATCGCAGATATTTTTGTCTGGGCGTAGATAAATTTCATCACGGTTTACATCCTGAAAACAGATCCTTATTAATTCATACCACTGTAAATGGCCTAATCTGAGGAAAAAAAAAAGAAATCAATTATAACGTCACACCTGTGGGTCTAAAACTGACCATATAATGAAAGAAAGGAAATTAAAGCAATTGTTTCAATTAATTTGCAGAAGGGTATATAATCATAAACGATGCGATCAGCAAACAAGACATTAAAGTCTTACATACAAGATAAAGCCAACGACGATGAATTAAAGACAACAGTTATTTTGTGTTGATTAATTTTAATGATCAACTTTTCGAAATCACCAATAATCCTTTTCAGGCAAGGAGAAAGTTCCATTTGAAATTGTCCGAAACTGATTACAGAATAAAACTACAAGAAATATTGTCGAAGCTTTCGACTTTTTTTTTTAGTCATCATCAGGGTAGGTAGAGATAATGATGACTTAAGGAATAACATTCTCAAAGCACAGATTCAATTGTCGAGAAACTGAGTTGTAAACGTGAATGCAATCAGACATCGATCGATTGAGAAATGTCATATACAACAATATCAATCGATCATCGATGAATGTCGAACACAATCAGTCGAATTCCAATTTCCGTCGGATTCGTTATACACTTAGGAAAAGTTTGAAATTACCGTTTCTCTTGCCCCCCCCCCCAGATAATGAATAGAATTTAGTATCAGTGTATCATTATTATAAACCCAAAATTGTTAAAATCTAAATATATTTTCTGGCTGTAAATAACCTGAAAAAGTTTAATAAGCCGTAAAAAACAAATCAAAAAATGAATTAATCAATCAACACACACACACACACACACACACACACACACACACATATATATATATATATATATATATAATGAATCAATCAATCAATCACACACACACACACACACACACATATATAAATATATATATATATATATAAGAAAGAATCAATGGAGTAAAAATCCACAGTTCGTAGCACTTATTTTTTTAAAAAGTGCGCAGAACAATTAAACCATATTATTATAATATTTCTATCATAATAAAAAATACAAAAATAATGTCAGAGGGTGGACTTGGGTGCTAAAGAAATAAGTCACCCACCTCCACTCTATGACCTTATTTTTCTATTTTGCGTAGATCTGACTCTCAATTGGTTAATCGAGACAAACCCACAAGTATATTTTTAATTCTGACCTTATGACTCCCACCCCACAATTTAACTTTCCGAAAAAGGAAACAATTTGTTTTTAAATTTCCCTAAAAAATCATTTTTATCACCAGTTACCAACTATCGCCTGAGGAAGTACAATTAGAATATTGAAACATGAAAGGCTTTGTGTAGTGATTTAAAATTTCTTATAATATCTTATAATAAAATATATATATATATATATATATATATATATATATATATATATATATATATATATATATATATAATATAAATACAATAAATCCCAAATCACCACCTTATATGGGGGAATAATCTTGAAATATTCGTTAGCTTATTCCCCATATAAGGTGGTTTGAGGTTTTTATTGTGTATTAATTTTTGCTCTGTATTAATGAATACACTGATCTCTGTCTGTGGATCAGTTTTAATATTCTATATTACAGATTTGTGTGTGTGTGTGTGTGTGTGTGTGTGTGCGCGTGCGCAGGTATGTAGAAAAATAGGAAAAAGAACACGTTAGGTAAATAATCCAGGGTTCTTTAGTATTTTTTTTTTTTATTTTTTAAAAACAGTGCTCCATACAGAAGTAGATCTATCTATCTATCTATCTATCTATCTATATATATATATATATATATATATATATATATATATATATATATATATATATATACTAAATCAAGATATGACACAAGGTCGATTAACGTGGAGACCCAAGTGTTTCCACTCATAGGCCACTGGTCAAAATATTGGTCAGAGCTTGTCCAAGCTGGTCAGAGCCTAGTCACACACACACACCAGTCACAGTCAAAGCTTGATCGAATCTCAGTCTTCCACCAAGAAACGATCCATTATAAAACCCCAGCCAAAAGGCCGGGTAGATATATGGATAATAAAAAAGAGAGAGAGAGAGAGATGTGTGTGCTGTTACATATTACATTCTATCCAAATAGACCTTTCAGTACGAAAATGTACCTTTAAACTTAAACTGGTGCCCATGTCTGATCATAACGAAATGCGTTAACATTTTTGGACACTGTATTTACATTCATCGAAGCAACAAAAACATTTACGAATAATTCGTTTGTAAAGCAATTTATTCTTTCCTTCATTGCTATTTTTTTTTGTTTTGTCTATGGCTTACAGCTGTTGCACAAGTTGAAAATGATTTAACTTAATGCAAAAACTATGTTCACTTTTTTTAATCTCCTACATTAGAGAGTTTCTTTCTTTTACGTTCTGTTTAAACCTATTTTGTTCTGTGTCTTTTAAAAAAAAACATGTGTTCTGCCTCAAGTTTTTTATTCGTATAAGAAAGGAAGGAAGACAGGCAGGCGAGAGATACGCTTAAAAATAAACTTAATTTAAATAAAAAGGGACACAATAAAGAAAAACAGAAAAGAAAACAGATCAGGAAGGAAAATAAATCTGAAATGTCACAAGGCTGAAATTAAGATGTGACTTAAAAAAACAAAAAGGAAGTGACTCATTACTGATTGAAAGAATTAGTTTTTTTATTAAATTTCACCCAACACAAGACTGGAGAATTAATTCAACTACACAGTAGCCAGGAAGCACCAGACTAACACTTTAACCAATATATTAGCGTTACCAGAGAGCCACTCAAGATAGAGGACTACAGTTGAAATGGTAAGAATAAATGAAGTGTTAGATGTTGGTAAAAGAGAAGGTGGTAGGCAATTGAAAATTACGTTTCATTTTCGCTCGTTGTTTGAGGTTAAGAAGATGTCGAGTGTTGACAACGAAAAAATATATACAAAAAAAGAGAATGAATCAAATAGGATAGAAATTCTTATTCTATCGGTAACTTTTTGTATGGAGAATGGTCAAGGATAGTTTTTCAAAGAAAATGTAAGTGTTTTTATGCTTGTCCGTGTAAAAATAAAGAAAGAGAGTATGTTTGAAAATACTCCCTTGATGAGTAAAAGAGTGAATGTTTAGGTAATGTGCGTTTATTCTCTGGGCGCCAGGTTTCGTATCCTGCTTCTCAGCCGGCACGGTATGAGAGGTCACCCTTTTGGGATTCGCAATACGCATGCGTTCAATCTGTTACCCGTGCCCCAAATCTGAAAGGACGTTGCTGCTGCTAATAGGATTTTCAACACTTGACAAAATGAGATATTATAATGATAGGGAGGATAGATAACGATTAACATTTGCCTTCATGTGGACAAGATAATAATGTTCAGGGAAACATTCATGCGGGATTTTGTTCCACAATGTGCCAGTCAGTTATGTGCCATACGTGATGCACGCTTAGGCGATCATGAATCATTCGATACATGACTGACGAGGCAGTAGGTTGCCATTTCTTTCTGTGGTAGACCAGCTACCATCCAAGGCTATAGAACCCGGTCTGTCTTGCTATTTATCCATATCTGGAGGGAGAAGAGTATCCATACCTTTCCCAAGAGTATTAGCACGTAAGTGAATATAATGGATTCGACTAGAAAGTAAGTCAGTCAGTTATGTGCCATTCGTGTAACACGCTTAAGCGATCATGTATATTTCGATACATGACTGACGAGGCAGATTTTTTCGCACTGTAGGTTGACATTTCCTTCTGCGGTAGACCAGTTGCCATCCAAGGCTATAGAAACTGGTCTGTCTTGCTATTTACCCATATCTGGAGGGAGAAGACGAGGATTCATAACTTTCCCAAGGTTATTAGCACGTAAGTGAATGTAATGGATTCGACTGGAATCCACTGCATTCATTTACGTGACAGTACCTGTGAAAGGAATAAGTATAAATCATAAAAAAGTGCCCAAATACCAAACGGGCCCGGGTTACTTAGAAAACTAGTATCTTACTAGTTCACTCTTACTGACACCTATTCCATTGTTTTGGTAAAAAAAGGCGAATGATGTATATTGAGATAAATGCTATTTATCGCTATTCGAGTTTACATAAAACGCCAGCATTTCGAATGTTGATTTTCGAATGATGACTGTTCACCTCATGTGCAAGACCGGCGCAACAAAATCTTCTTAATACCGTGCAAGATCAATTAAATATCAAAAAATAAAGGAAGAAGATGGCGAGAGCTGTTTGATGGCTGAACATTCACATTGATTTCACTGTCCAGTCTTCCAAACAAAGCATAAAACCAGGATATCGAATGCTGTTTTTCAAGGCAAGCATATCCTCAAAAGTTAGAAAATTGGTACTACGAAAATTGGTACTAATATTCACATCGTTTTGGTACCTTTTGCGACATTTGATTTTGCACCAGAATAAGAAAAATCTTAGTAAACATCTTCAAGTCAAGCAATGAGGATATTTTGAAGTATTGATGCTATACAGTCTTACTTTCTTTCTATTCCCTAACAGATAAAAATAGATAAATATTTATATTATGAAAATGTGAGCAACGACGATATTTTTGAGAAAATAGAAGCAAAAACCACACATACTTAACATCAGAAAGAGTTGAAAATTCCAGGCCTCATAATAAGGAAAGAGGGCTTGGAAAAATTGATACTCACAAGACAGTTTGAAGGCAAGCGGTACAAAGAACAACATCCTAGAGAGCTTATGGCAGAACAAGGTTTAGGAGGGATAACAAAAAGAGAAAATTTATTAAGAGTTACAAAGAACAGGAAATTGTGGAGAGCCATGATCGGAAATGTCCTGAAGGGATACAGCACTTAGAAGAAGGAGAAGGTAACATAAATTTAATGTTTTAGGATGAGGTTAGTAGAACTGTATAACGCCAATCTCGTAAGGGAAGTGACCAAGAAAATAAACATTTTACATTGGCTCGAAGGACGATGATCATATCCAGTGATTCGATTCAGCCGGTTCGCACAGGTTCGCGTGGACCATTTAATGAGTTCAGCGAATCCGTTGCTCGCATCAATCCGAACAAACAAACTGCTAATTTTAGATTGTCTAAACATTGTAGTCACATAATCGGTTAGGGATGTAAAATCAGGTGATCGAATAATAGTTAATATAAATTTGAACTGCTGAAATAATTATCCCCTTGGAAAGCAGGCAGAAGAAAAGCGGAATAGATTCAGTAAAAAAATTCATCACATCGTTCCCATTAATGATTTTCGTGACTATGTGGAAAATGTTCTGAAAAACTTTCATAATCCTTTAATTCTTAAACGTGTACAAAACTATTATCAATTCGATTGCTATCATTTCTTCCGGGGCAGAAAGAGGTTTTTCAAGAATGGATATAATATATTCAGATAAAAGAAGCCGCCTTACAGTGGGAAATGCTGTGAACTTGCTGGCAAATAATCTCATTATTCTCCCTTTAGATTTATAACCCACCCCTTTTGTTAAAACATGGTTTCGAAAAAATCAGTGTCGATGAAAATAGAGCAAGACAAAAAAAATTGAAGACTTTGATGACAAGTAGTTATGAGAAAATTTTTAAAATGAAATCTCATGAATAAAAGATTTTAAAATATTTCCTTTAATTATTTTTCTTTCAAAATGATAACGTACAATATAATGGAGATTCATTTTGGCTATTTTTGAATAAGTGAAAAAAAATGCTTTATTCTTAAATTATAACTATATAGTAAAGTATAGACTATGGGAAAATGAGGGAATCCATTGCTACTGAGACCTCTTCTTGAGAGAACTCGGTCTTGAAATGTTTGAATCCCACAAGTGATCATAGGTTGAAATTTTCAATTAACTACTTTGCAGTCCAAATGGGACACAAAACACCTGAAGACTCTTGAAGAGATATCAATACTCTTATGAACAGATGTCGGTAGAATCAATCTCATATATCATAAAATTGACATCAACTCTTTTATGATCATGGGTCGGTAGAATAAGTCACATATATCATTTGATTGATATCCTCTGAACAAATTTCGGTAGAATCAATTACATATAATAAGATTGATATCAATAATTTTATGAATATGGGTCGGTAGAATCAAGCACAGATATCATGAAGCTGATATCACCATCTGTATGAACAGAAATTAGTAGGATGTACCTAGATTTAGATGTTCCGGATTCATGAACTTTTGCCAACAGGGCAGCTCAACGCTTGGTTATGGTTAACGAGTAGGTTTAGTAGTTCTTGCCTTCTGTGTAATTGAATCAATTCCTGTTGGCAATCTCACATTCACGGACTTGTACTAGAGTCAGTTGAACTTAACAAAGGCTTAAGGCGCCTTGACTTTATGCAATGGTTAACGATGGTTTTTAGTAGATAATGACTACTATGTAATGAGATTGGTCTTCACGGGCGATCTCAAATTCATGGTACTGTACCAGACTGTATAGTTTTAGATAGAAGTCTCCACCTAGAGAGCAGATAAGGCGAGATGAGTTAATGCCTTTGGAACAGTAAGGACAATTGGGACGAATTGGAGCCCTTGACACAGAATCACTCCATTTCTGGGAAGAGGTTGTAAACGCGTTGCGACTGGCGTCTCGACTCTCATAATGGGGAACGATGATATATATATATATATATATATATATATACTAGCAGTGGACAAGCTCACCTCGCCTTAGCTGAAATGTCGTAAACTTAACGAGTGTAAACCTCATTTATCGTAAGTACCAGGTTTACGTTTACGTCATGTGTTGTTGTTTTATACATTGTTGCGTGTAATAAAAATAGTAAAAAATAATTTGTCACCCTTCTTTTCATTTTCACTTTTTTATTACATCGTATTTATTCTTGTTTGGGCCCTCCTTGAGATAGGGAGTCGTTATAAAATAGCCACCTAACAATACTATGCTTGTCCTAGTGATGTAATGAATATGCATACACCTGGGTTCCCCCTCACAGTAATGAGATTGGCTGGTGTCAGCCATAAATACAGACTGATGTGGAGGTACATAGAGTACGCTTATGGACTACGCCTATTGTCTTCGCCTATTGTCTTCGCCTATTGCCTACGCCTATTGCCTACCATTACGACGAGGACCAATCCATTACGGTTACCTGCTAGATTGTCCTACCCGGTTACAGTAGCGAAAAACCACTTTGCTACTTCGAACAAATATATCCCATTTCCGGGACATATCACTTAGTAAAGTTATAATGTTTCTAGATGCCGGGTAATGCTTAAGGAATCTATTAAATTATGACTAATGCGTAGTAAGTTCCATCCTAACTGACGGCTCTAGACTTGTGACTGTATTTGACGATTCTAAGCTTAATAAATAATTATCATTTCTAGGTTATAGAGTTCAATCTGAATAAACAGTCAAGGTAATGAAGAAAGGAAAGTAGAATGGTTGAAATGGAGAAAAACTTTTTGCTTAAAAATCTTACTAAAATAAGAAAGGGTAGGAAAATGATCTTAGAGGATGAAAGCCTATTGAAATTAATTCTTTCAAAGGAGCAAAATTCTTCAAGTACATCCAATTGATATTGTTTTAAACTCTGATTGATAAATACAAAAAGCTACGATCCTTCCAAGAGAAATTGCATTATTTTAAAGCAAAATCTTTGCATTTAAAATTCTTATAACAGCAAAGGTAAATTAAGCTTTTAGTTTATGCGAAATATTTACGTCATTCAAATTCCACATTGAGACTTATTAATATTTTTTTACCCCCTTTTTTATTTTTTCAAAATGAAAACAATTTTGACGGATTTTTCATCTTTTTTTCTTGATGTTTATAACAACATTTTTGGGTGGTTTCGAATCAGTTCTTCGAGAAAACTTGTAAAACAATATGCGCCCTCAAATATTATTAGTGTTCATTAAAAAACGTTTAATCTAATAAATTAAAAATATGTCGGATTTAATCCATTTCATATATATATATATATATATATATATATATATATATATATATATATATATATATATATATATATATATTACTTCAAAAGGGATTTTTAGTGGATACATTTATTTGAGTAAATATCACGTTTTTAAACAGCGTTCATTAAGTCTATCACTCCAGGAGAGGGGACGTAATGCAAACTGATTAACAAACGGAGCGTCTACTCAAAAAATGGGTATCCAGCAGAAATAATGCTCAAGGTAATAAAGATATGGAATTAAATTCATTAATTATTTCGAAGTTATTAATTCTTTCCACATGGTCCAATAATTATGCAAAGCAAATAAATGTTTATACAACTGACAGTTTAGATATTTCTGAACGGGTTTGTCGCCAAGCATGGCATCCATGAAAGACTCGATCTGACGGTGATATTTAAGAACATTAGTCAAAGATAATATCAATGTACCCAAATTGTATATAGTAAACAGACAAACAAGCCCTCTTCAGTTATCTATATATTGGTACAAACGACTGTATTACTTTCGGTCATTCTAAAATCATCGATAACATCCTTTTTATCCTTCTTTCATTATCAGTATGTATGTATGTGTATATATATATATATATATATATATATATATATATATATATATATATATATATATATATCTATCTATAAAGGGAGGTGTGTGTGTGTGTGTGTGTGTGTGTGTGTGTGTGTGTGTGTGTGTGTAACGAATGCACGGCCGTAATCTTCGACGGATTTGCCCCAAAATTTACATGCACATGCTCCAAGTAAGCGGGAAGGCCAAGACCGACTTTTCATTTCCAAACTCCCATCGATAGTGGAAATAATAAATTTTTTCATGCCTCTACGGCAGTTTTCATGTAGTTTGCGGCCATTTTCTACTGAACAGTGTGAGAGCCAATATCTGGCTGCCACAAATAGGCAGGAAGATTGTATTGGCCAGCGTGAGAGCCAACAGCGGACTGACACGAATATTAACTAGCATGCTAGCATGCAAAAAAATCGATAGCTCCATTCGTCGCAGGTGGGAAAAATTTAAATCTGTATGGCACTTTACTCCAATTGGCTCATTTGCTTGCTTAAACTCAACGTTGATTCTGATTCCGCAGAATTGGGTTGGATGTGAAAAAAGTATTTGTTTTTAATATTCTTTTTTCATTCGGTTTTTCCAGTTACGAGTCCTTTTTTAGAGCTGATCGTTTTGTGTTCATTTTGTTTAGTTCTTTTTTCGTAACAGATTTAATGTTTAGTATAGAGCTTAGAAAAAAATCGCAGTGTGAGATAGGCAAGAAGTAAGGCGTGTAGCAACATCAGCACGATAAAGGGCACCCCTTTAAAGGCAAGGAAGGGCAAAAATATTTTAAGTCAAGTGATAACAATTGCTGTATGAGTCGTACGATTTTTGAATCAAGCATGGGCAACGCTGATCCATGCTGCTAGTGCATATATATATATGTATGCATATATATATATATATATATATATATATATATATATATATATATATATATATATATATATACTGGACAGTCTCCTTGTTTAAGTTGGTGAATTCTGTTATTGAATCAAGCATGGGCAACGCTGATCCATGCTGCTAGTGCTATATATATATATATATATATATATATATATATATATATATATATATATATATATATATATATATATATATATATATATATATATATATATATATATATACTGGACGGTCTCCTTGTTTAAGTTGGTGAATTCTGTCATAATCATGTTCATATTCGGTGTCACAAGTTTTGTTTGTCTCCCGTTCAACTGCACCCACACATAATAATTAAGGTCGTTGCAGTCTGGAGAGTTAAGTAGCCAAATGTCAGGAGTGGTGACTGGATTCTTCTGCTTCTAAGACATAGTGTATAGTGTTATTGCCAGATATATGGTCTTTCAGCAGCCACCCTCTTGACCCAGGGCAGCACTACCTCTTCAAAGCACGATGTAGGCCGCCGTGTTGATTTTGAGACCTTCTTGAAGATGAATGGAGGGATAACCTAAACATCACTAGTGATCACGCCCAAAACTTTCGTAATCATTATCAAGATCATCCAACATTTTCCGAATCTTCTGCACCATGTCTTCAAACTAATAGCAACACACTTTGAAATTTTTGTATTGCAGCTTCTGCCGCGAATGCCAAGCGGAACAGTATGCTGTTTCCAAATTTCTGGTGGAAGGAAAGTTGTGATAGAGATAAAGATTGAATTAATATGAAAACGTTTTTTTTTTTTTTTTTTACTTCAGTGGACAGTATTTTGATCATGCTGACTTCGAAGTTCCGTTGCCACATAGAAAGATGGACTATTGTATTGATATTTATCGATTTTTTTCTACTTATATATTGTCGTATGTGTGTGTTATTTTTTTCGCTTGGTGGGTGTTATTTTTACCTGTTTGGTGACTTCATTTATTCTCCTTTCCTTTCTTTTGTTTTTTTTATTTATTTATTTATTCTTTTCTTTTTCTTTGCCTTTTCCGTCGATCTCTGGTTGACTGCTCTCTCTCTTTCTCTCTTCTCTCTCTCTCTCTCTCTCTATATATATATATATATATATATATATATATTCATTTAGTTTCAGCAGCATATCATAACATCAAATTCTCAGTTTAGTGCACGATTAATTGTTAAAAAATTGGTGAAAAGCCAGTTTAAAATATTTCTTTTTGAAACAGATGTCTGGAACGAATGAAGCCGCTCACAATTAAGTGCTTTTTCGAATGCATTTATTGTCAATTAACTAGCACACTGGGAACAATCGTCTGAAGCAAATTTATTTTCACTTAAACAAAAATATATTCTCGACACATACAAGGCTTGCTGAAAAGTTCTCAGGCTTAACAAGATAAAAATAAATTCTGTGTGGTCATTTTTGTCAGATATTGGAAAATGGTTCGAGCCGAGTTTTCAGTACGCTGTTGGCAACGCTTACTAACAACAAAACGAGAGAGACGTAACCGTATATTCCCTTCGAGATGAGGGAAAAGATATATGATCTAATTGTATCAAGGTTACTAGTTTTGAGAGTTATTACAATTACGTGTTTAGCAAATACTGGCGTTTATGTGTATGTATGTATGTATGTATGTATGTATGTATGTAGAGAAGAAGTAGGGCGTGAAAATTAACAACTAAAAGGAGAAAAAGAAAGAATCTGCCATATGAGACGAAGTTATGTGCCTTCAAGTTCATGGGATAATTTTGACAAACACAACTTGATCATATTGATGTTATATAGAAAATGTTTCTCTCCCAAGATTCTATCAAGAGTAAAACTATCAATATTTTATTAATCAATCACACATTTATGATATACAGTTAAATCATATATCTTTTCCCTTCATCTTGAAGGGAATATACGGTGCGTAGAACAATTACGAATGCGTAGTGAGTTCGATCCTCACTTGTGCCCCCCAATATTTACGGCCTTGTGCCACATCTAAGCTACGCTTAGAAAATCCCTACTTATCAGCTGGTTTCGCGCCGCGCATTCACTTTGTCTGCTACAGGTACCTTTGGTCTACTCCATCGCCAACCCCCTACACATATATATTTTCAAAAACAAAATCAGACATGGATTTCGACGTTTAGAAAAATATTAGTATACATGATTCGTTGGTGTTTTACCTCCTGTCCTGTGAGTATCAGATTTCCCGAACCGTCTTTCCACATTAAAAATTATAAAATTCAACGGTCTCTTCCTGATGTTATGTATATGCCGTTCTTGCTTCCATTTTCTTTAAAAATGCGTCGTTGCTCTCATGTTTAGTCCATGGCATTCTCATCATCCTTCTGTAGAACCGAATTTCTCTTGCTTCAAGTGTCATCTTCATCTGTGATGAGATGGTTCAACATTCACTGTCGGATAGGAGAACTCATATTATCTAAAAGTTGGAGTAATTGATAGCGGCTCGAATTGAAGAATCTAATACTAGTCGAATCAATTACAATCACGTACAAGCTAATACCCTTGGGAAAGGTATGAATCCTCTTCTTCTCCCCCCAGCTATGGGTAAATTGCAGGATAGAATGGGTTCTATAGCCTTGGATGGCAACTGGCCTACCGCAGAATGAAATGGCAACCTACGGCGGGAAAAATCTACCTAAGCGTTTATCACGCGTGGCACATAACTGACTGATCTTTTCTTTAAAGAAAAAGATTTTATAAATTTTTTTGTTTCTTAATATATTGCTTAGCTTCTTGAATGCATCTTACGTTGTCACAAATCGCTTTCGAATTTCAGTGCTGCACAATTTGTCTTCCGTTAAAACACTTCCAAGATATTTAAATTGTTGTTCTTGTTTGATTTTTGTATCTCCAGTTTGTAATTTGCATATTGGGTTGTTTCTTTTTACTAACAGCCATGCATTCTGTTTTTTTGTAATTGGTGTTTCTTTCTTCTTGCTTTGCTTCAATAAGTTATCTCGGAGTTCATGTAGTTTCCTATCTGTGCTTGCTGTCAACACTGTGTAAGGGTTAAAATAAGAAAAGAATGCAAAAATCGTGGGAAAGTCAAACAAGAAAGAAATATGAGAAAACAATAGTCCCCAAAGGCCATTTAAAAGAGAGATAGAAACTATCGCAAACGTCTACTCTTTCAAATGGTTACTCTGAGGAAACCAACAAAGCGAAACAGAATACTTAGCATTAGAATCCAGAACAAATACATCAGTGAGAATTATAAAGAGAAAACACAGCAAATGTAGCGAAACAGATGATACAACAACCCATATAATAAACGATTGAAACAATAACTATAAAAAAAGACATAACGGGTTAGGAACGGTTAATCATTGGGAACTGGTCAATAGTATTAAGTCTGAGCACATTAACAAATGCAGTCAGAAGAAATCAGTGACTTTATTTGAATATAAACTGGAATACAATATTGTCATGATTTGATTTTATTCCCTAATAAAACAATTGTCTCATTGACATTCAAATATTATTCACGAAGGCGCATATAAAGAGAAAAGAGCTTTTCAAAAACTAATTGAATTATTATGAGAGAGGAAAATTTCCTTATAAATAAGAGTTGAATCTAAACAACAGTTTAAAAGAAAAAAGAAAGAAAAAATAATAGTAATAAAGGAAAGTTAAGACAAAAGAACAAATAAAAGAAAAGAAAGAAAGGAAAAAGAAAGAGAAAAAGAATAGCAAGAACGAAAAATAAAGAAAAAACGAAAAGGGAGTAAGAAAAAAGAAAGAAAAAAGAATAACACGAAAGAAAAATAATGAAAAAGAGAATAAAGAAAAGAAAGAAAGAAAAAAGAAAGAGAAAACGAAAAGAAGAGAAATAAAGAAAAAAGACGAAAAAAAAGGACGAAAGAAACAAGAAAGAAAGAAAAGGAAGAAAAAAGAAAGAGAAAATGAATAGCAAGAAAGAAAAATAAATACCTAATAAACAAAAGAAAAGACAAAAGAAGAAAGAAAGAAATAAAGTGAAAAGAAATAGAAAATGAATAACTAGAAAGAGAAATAAAGAAAAAAGAAAAAAGAAAGAAAATGTAAGAAAAAATGAAAGAAAGGGAAAAAGAATATCAAGAAAGAAAAGTAAAGAAAAATAAAGAAAAACGAAAATAAAATAAAAACAATGTAAGAAAGAAAAAAACAAAGAAAGAAAAAATATCAATAATAAAAATAATGACATGCGCATAAATAAAAGAAAGAAAGAATTTAAAAAGAAAGAAAGAGAAAGAGATAATGACTAGTATAGTAGAGAAATAAAGAAAAAAGACGAAAGAAAAAAGAGTAGCAAGAAAAGTAACAAGAAAGAAAAGTAAAGAAAAATAAAGAAAAAAACGAAAATAAAATAAAATCAATGTAAGAAAGAAAAAAAAAATAAAGAAAGAGAAAACAACAGCAATAAAGAAAAATAATAAAACACGAATAAATAAAAGAAAGAAAGAAAAATAATTTAAAAAGAAAGAGAAAGAGATAATCAGTAGTAAAGAAAAGAAAAACGAAAAAGACGAAAGAAAAAAGAAAGAAAGAAAAAGGAAGAAAAAAGAAAGAAATAGAAAAAGGATAGCAAGAAAGAAAAATAAAGTAAATTGCAAATAATTAAAAGAAAAGAGAAGAAAGAAAGAAAGAAAGAAAGAAAGAAAGAAAGAAAGAAAGAAAGAAAGTGTCAGACAAATGAAGATGCACATATATTTGCTCACATTATAGCTAATGTAATACTCGCTTAACTCTGTCAGGATTAATCCCGAATGAATCGGTTGAGAGTATCTGAGGATGAAAGATTTTAGTCTGTGTACTCTTAGCGAAAATTTACATAAAGCCAACACGTTATTTACTTATTAACGGACAGAGCGAGCGTACGGGCGATACTTCATCACAACCACTTCATGAGCCCTGAAGTTTTCCTGATCAAATTCATGAACTATGTATCATTCGGTAAATGTAAATATAAAAACCTGTTTTTCTAAAGCTAAGGCAAGACGTGAGTAATTAAATTGGTTTGCTCATGCGTGCTTTTAGACACAATTTTAGACACAAATGGTTACGTTGTTGAAGTTGGCCGTTGATATTTCGTCCGTTTTCGAAAGATTCACCGGAATGATAGATAAAAATGTTTAAATAGTCGTACAAATTCAACAGCGGTCAGGAGGAGAGAAATAGCCCGGTCTTGGCCAAATTAAAACGGTATTAATCACTGTCCGCAAAGCTCGCAAATAGTTTTCTTCATTTTATTTAAGGGAAATCAGATTTAAGGAGACGAAGTAGATTTTTTTCTCGAAATTTTTATAACGAAAATCGTTAACATGTATTGTTTTGAAACGTGGCTGATAGTATGGCATATTTTCTCACGGAAACACACACCAGGGTTCGAACCCAATTTGAAGCATAAGATTTTCTTGGCAAGAAAAACCTCTTTGTTTGGATATTTGGTGTAAGATAATTATATAGCTGGCCATTCGTATTCGAATATACTAGTCTACTATGGCGGCTAGACAATCCCTGTTGCAGACGCTCTCTCAGGCACATTTGTGTTTATTCAACACCCACTTGCGGTTTATACTGCAACTATGCTGAGCAGACCTGAATTAAAGTTTCTGAAAAAGAGCGTATTAGCAATCGTGATCAATATTTTGAACAAGGTCAGCACGATCACGACATGTGACTAGATCAACTATTGAAGGTTTCCGTCAACCCAGTCTCACTCACAAGGCTTGGTTCAACCCGTGGTATGGTTTCCAGGCACTTTCCGAAGGTGCCACACGCTGGGATCGAATCCGCCCCCCCACAACCAGTCCAATAACACCTAACAATCCTGACCATGGTCACATAATTAGAATTCGAATGTTCTAACCACCTAACCACGTGCCCATGCATGTTAGATAATTAAATGATGGTTAATTCTTTAAAATGACGGTGGAGTGATAGATACCCTCATTACTATTATAATGACACCCCCACTACTTATCCGGTTGAGTGCCAACTCTATAAATGCCGTTAGCTTTCAGTGTCGCTTCTGCAATGAAATCACATTTTGAGGATAGCTTCATTCTGGAAGCAGACATCAAAGCCGTTTGTAAGTAACAGTAAAAGAGGGAAGTGTTAGTTTATTTTGTAGAGCAGCATATCAACAACTCTATGGGTTATTTAATGCCGAAATTTAAATATTTTGTACGCAGTTGTATGCCTTTAACTACAAATAAAATATATTGTAGATAATTGTATTATAAATGGGTATTGTTGAAAAAAATTTTATAGAAAAATGTATTGTTGGTATTTTACGATAAATTTTTACCATTTTCCTTTCATTGTGTTTTGCTTTTGTTTCAGGGTTCAATATTTATCCATAGATGGTACCCTAACAGGTGCTACCACCTCGGGTCAGAGAGTACCTGAGAACAAAAGCAATTATCAGGTAGTTCTACGCTCCTGAAAACTTCTAATATCTCGATCAGAGGTCTTGTTGCTGGATGCAGTTTATCGTCATACCGGGATTAAAGAGAGGGAAGAGGAAAGTCGGCCGTAGAGACACATAGTGAAATGGTTTTATTGTTTAGAATTTTGGAAACAAGTGAATTGAGGAAAAAGTTGAATTAGCTTTTATCCCATATTTTAGGGGTTAGTCTTTTAATGAAGGCACCTTAACCAATTCGGTGACCTTATATTTTGTAATATTTCTTTTGTCAGTTGCAGAGTTTTCAACCAAGAAATCTGCGTTAAGTAAGAATAAGGTGATAATCATCCAGCCAAGAAGAAGCACGAATATAGTTCATCGTAAAGTTTATATAATTTACGACTATTAACAGAAACTAAGCAATGTAGTATTAAGCCATTGTGCTGAAAAGATTTTTTCGCCGAATTCGCTGACACAACATCCATTCCTATCAAATAAATTAAGTAAGTAATAACGGAATTATTCGTTTTGTTCTAATTAATTTGCACAAAGGTGTATGTCTTGATTATCACACAGTTTATTTTTCACTTTACAATGTCCTTCTACTACGATGAACCTTTGATATCCGAACAAGACGACACTGACGAAGACTATCCTCCCGCCAAGAAAATTTTCTCTTTCTCATTTTTTAAACATCTTCAGTAGTAGTAGTAGTAGTAGTAGTAGTAGGGGTGGTGGTGGTGGTGTTGGTGGTGGAAGTACTAAAATGTGCATTGGGTCATGTTTTATTAGAAAAATAGGAAAAAAAGTAAATACTAACGGAATTAATGATTATGTTAGAATTAATTTGCACAAGGGTGAATGATGAAATTAATGATGAATCCATACATTTTTTATATTCTTGAGAATTTACAACAAAAATACTAAACAGTTTATTTTTTAGATTCATTACAAGAATAATTTACAACATTCTAAAAACAAATACAATTAGAACTAATGCAATACAATTTTTTATCACTTACCAATTTATAAAAAAATAATCGTGAAAATTAATTTACACAAATGTGTATACACATGTCTTTATCTCTTTTTTTTTTTAAAACGGCTTCAACTGATGCTAATGATTTCCAAACGATTCTTAACCTTTCAAAGAAGAAAGAAAATATTCGGGATGATGATGATGATGATGATGATGATGATGATGATGATGAAAGACTTTTTTTCTCATCTAAAAATATTCATCACAATTGGATATCTTATTGGAATCAACATGTGCACTGGGTCATGTTTCATTACAAAAATACGAAAAAATGTAAATACTAACGGAATTATTTGTTTTGTTTCAATTAACTTGCCCAAGTGTGAAAAATATTTATATCACGCCGAGACACTATTGTCTGACTGTCAATTAGTTGTCCTACGTCAATTTTTTACGATGGATGTTACTCCAAGGAAGCGTAGGAAAATTTGTAACTCTTCACGAAGACGCTGGCAAGCTTTACCAGTTAGCAAATCAAAGTACTATAGACTGGCCCGGAAACTTTCCTGATTTAATTCCAATCGAGAATCTGTGGTCAATCTTCGAGAAATGGATATACGAAGTAATAACATGTGCACTGGGCCATGTTTCTTTGGAAAAATACGAAAAGAAAGTAAATAATAACGGAATTATTCGTTTTGTTCCAATTAATTTCCATAAGGGTGTATTTATCTCTGGATTTTCATCGCCCTCTCTCTCTCTCTCTATATATATCTGTGTGTGTGTGTGTGTGTGTGTGTGTGTGTGTGAAATTGTGGTTCAATTAAAAATGTTCTCTTTTAAGAATATTTGAAATAATTCTGTACTATTTTGATGTGTAGGATTTTGGTCTAATTATTAACAATACTTGAAAATAAAATTGGAGAACAGAGTTCAAATCTCGTCTAAGGTAGCTTTCGACTGAGAACACATGGCACAAATATTCTTTGAAATTATATGAACCGACGCCTGCCAATAGATCAGATCAAAGTTTCCTCTCTAGTTTCAGACATTTAACTAACTATAAAAATGTCAATGGAAATACCTTTTATCGAATTATTTTTTTGCGAAATTATCTTGTGTTTCTCACATTGAGATTAAGAGACACTTTTTAAAATTGTGAACGTCATGTTTCTTATTTCTGAAGTAAATCAATAAGTCGACAGAAATAGAAATTTGTAAAAAGTTAAAAAAAGAAACGGATATGAACAGTGTTTGGTGAAATTGACGAAATACAATAAAGCTAACAAAAAAAAATCAAAATATAAATTAAATAAAAAAAGGTACAATAATTTAGAAGAATACAATAAAGACTGTCTAATCAATGAAATCAATGAATGTCCCCAGGAAGTTGAATTAAGAAAGAATGAGTGCCTGGGAAAAAAACACGAAGTCGAAAAAATGCAGTACACATTGGCAAATTGATTTCGTAGCGTACTGATCTGTTACGTGATATCTGTCCTCTTATATGACAAAGAATGCTGGACCAATCTCCTCAAAATGATGAAAAAGAAACTTGAAACAGGAGCAATGTGGATCGACAGAAGGACGCTGAGAATGCCATAAACCGACTATGTAAGCAACAACGAGGTTTTAGTGAAAACGGAAACAAAACAGAAACTTATAATGAACATCAGAAAGAGGCAGTTGAAATTTCTAGGGCACATAACGAGGAAAAGGGGCTTGGAAAATCTGATACTCACAGGACAGATTGAAGGCAACGAATTACGTATTCAGAGAATTTGAGTAAATAGATGTTGGAAGAAAGTTTAGGAGAAATGACAAAAATAGGGAATTTATTTAGATCTACGAAGGAGAGGAAAATCGGAGTGTCACGTTCTCCCACGCCCCGAAGAGTCACGACACGTAACGATGAGTTAAATTTGTATGAAGAACGAAAAGGGTTAGAATTGACACGCAAATGAATCAAGAAATACGCAGTTAATTCATGAAGATGATAAAAAAAGCTTCATCCTTTTCTTCTATATTAATCTTTCTTTCAGGACGTGGGTGGTCACGGTTCTCCAAAACATCCTATTATTTGTAGATCTTAGTAACACTTGTCATTTTGCCACCCTCACTACCATGATGTTCTGCAATCAATTCCCACAAGCTCGTCACCTAATTAACCTGATGCCTCTCTCTGTTCCTGTTGCTTTCGATATTACCTGTGAGTATTAAATTCCCCACGCCTTTTTTTTTCATTATGGATCCCAGAAATTTAAGCTGTCTCTTTCTGATTTTGAGTAGTTTTTTTAAGTTTCTATTTCCCTTAAGTCTTCTTCCCTTCCCTCTCATTCTCAGGATTCTTCTGTTGCCTCCAGTCACCTCTTCATCTGTGTGGAAATTGTCCAGGATTCACTGCCACATTTGAGGATTAATATAACTCAGACGTTCAGCAATATTATCTGTGTCGAACGGAACTTTCCTGTTTCTTGTTACATTAATTACCATTTGGAAGGCATCATTTGCTTTTCCAATGCACGTTCAGATTTCGGTGTCATATCTTCCATCCTCCGTGAAGACCTTGTCAGGATATTTAAACTTCTGTATTTGCTTGATTTTGACATCTCAATTTTGTAGTTTTCTTCCGGAGCAGTTTCTTTGCTGACAATCAAAAATTCTGATTCTTAAAATTAATAGTCCTTTCTTCTCGCTTTCCTTTACTGCATTGACATATGTGTATCTGATATTGTTAAGCTTGCGCTAGAATCAAGAATAAAATGGGTAAAATACGAGAGCAGAGGAATGGAACATATATCCAAGAAGGACGCGAAAGAAGGAAGAAAATGGAATGAATGTGGATGAGTTTTTGAATTCATGAAAGTGTATATTCAAAAAAAAAAAAAAAAAAAGAAAAAAGAAAAAATTTAAATAAATGATAGAAAGTCAAAACAAGAATGAAAAATAGAATGGAAAAAGCAAATATAAAGATGATAAACGAAAGAGAATAACAACTAAAAAGAATAAATCTCAAAAAAATATAAAAATAAAGGATGAAGAATGACGAAGGATGAAAATGAAAGACAATTATAAAAAAGATTGATGAAGAATAAAAATGAAAGAAATTATAAAAGGAATTGAAGAAGAATAAAAATGGAGGAAAATAATAAAAAATATTAATGAAGAAAAATGAAGGAAAATTATTAAAGAAATGAAGAAGAAAAATGTGGAAAGAATTATAAAAAGAATTGAAGAATAAAATGAAGGAAAATATAAAAAGAACTGAAGAAGAATAAAAATGAAGAAAATGTATAAAAGGAATTGTTGAAGAATAAAAATGAAGAAAAATTATAAAAGGAATTGATGGAGAATGAAAATAAAGAAAATTTATAAAAAAAGAATTGAAGAAGATTAAAATGAAGGAAAATTATAAAAAGAATTGACGAATAGTAAAAATGAAGGAATATTATAAAAGGAATTGATGAAGAATAAAAATGAAGGGATATTATAAAAGTAATTGAAAAAGAATGAAAATGGAAGGTTATTCTAAAAAGAATTGAAGAACTAAAAAAAATGAAGGAAACTTATGAAAACAATTGATGAAGAATAAAAATGAAGGTAAACAACCAAACAAAACCAAACCAAACCGAAGCCAAATATATTTTCGGTAATTATTCAATGTGTTATCTGGTCGATTATTAACCGCATTATTTCATGTGAAATTTTCAGTACCCAGCTGATCTTACACAACTCACTTGCATTCGGACATGACAGGTAATGTTTATGCTACAGAGCCAAATAGATTGTACATTTATAAACCACAGGGAAAAATATGCATCTTACAATTATAAGATTCATACGAGAGATGGTTTTAACTCAGTCTCTCGATGAATTATGTTATCATGTACCCTAGAAATTTCAGTTGTCTTTTCCTGATGTTAAGCATACATTTCTTTTTTTGTTTTTTTGCTTCGGTGTCACCGTCTTCTTCTATGTTCCGTGTTTAAAAAAAGTAATTTATCAATGTCTAGCTTCATTCAGTAACCCTCTTTGTCAGGATCGATTGTCATGGTCCTTGTGAAGATCACTTCACTTAACTGATAATCATCAGTACAATAAATGTCTTAACGTTTTTATGACAACACAGATATTTTCATTTAACAACATATCGGCTTACACTGATATCGCTGCAACAGCATAGTCTCATCGTTGTACTGCTGAAATATCGAGATGTAACCGCAAGTTCTATTCTAATAGTTTCTTTTCTCACACTTATCACCTGTGGAACTCGTCAGGGTTTTTTTTTCTTCTATGTTCAGTTTTCCTTCATGACGCTTCACGTTTCCTGTCATGTGTAGCTCTTAATAAATATTGTCTTTTTCTTATCTCTCCTAAACCCTGTTCTATCATCCATTTAAACAAACTCGCTAGGTAGGTTATCAGTTGTTTTCCTATGTCCCTTTTACCTTCGATCTGTCCCGAGGAGGTTTTAACACAGCCTCTCGATAAACTGAGCTATAGCTTTTTTCAGAAAGAAGACATTTTGAAGGCATAAACCGTCATTTACATGAATCTCTTCTTCTATAATGTATCCCTTCAGAACGTTGGCGATCAGGGCTCTCTACAATTTCCTGTCCTTTTTATCTCTTCATAAATTTCGTCTTTTTGTTATCTCTCCTCAGCCTTGCTCTGCCATCCATTTACTCAAGCTCATTAGGTAGATTATCCGTTACTTTCCTCTTCCTTTAAATCTATCCTGTGTGTATCAAATTCTCCAAGCCCTCTTTTCTCATTATGTGCCCTAGAAATGTCAGCTGTCTCTTCTTGATTTTAAGTATAAATGTCCCATTTGCTTCCATTTTCTCTAAAATTTCATCGTTGCTCACTTGTTCTGTTCATGGTATTCTCCTTCTGTCGAACCATAATTTTATAAATTCTAATGTTTGTTTTTAAATTTATTATGGCAGAAAAATTTATATCTATCTATCTATCTATCTATCTATCTATCTATCTATCTATCTCTCTCTCTCTCTCTCTCTCTCTCTATATATATATATATATATATATATATATATATATATATATATATAGGGCGTCCATCATAAAATGACATCATTTTAAAAGCAATTATCTTGAAAACTACTAAGTCCAGCTAAATGAAATTGAATAGTTTACGTGTTGAACATCATAAGTTTATTATGGGACCAATTTCATAAGTGTTCAATATTTGCACCGCCTGTGACACGACACGCGTCAAATTGGTAGTTAAGCTCTTGCCAAACACGCTGTAGCATGTTTCCGGTAACATTATCCAGTGCCGAAGTGATTCTTTGCTTGAGTTCACCAATGCTAGCAGGAAGAGGAGGGAACATAGATCAGTCCCTTCATATATCCCCATAAAATGAAATCACATGAGGACAGGTCCGGTAACCGCAGTGGCCATTTCATCAGAAACCTGTCTTCATCTCCACCACACCGATCCATATCTCTGGCAGATTCTCATTTAGATAACAAAAATAAAACATTAAATATAAAATCTTGATTTGTTTCTATACATTCTGTGAAAATTTGAGGTTATTTCAACAAGAATTTCCATAATTATTGGCATGCGAAATGATGATACCCTGTATAACATTAAAAATTCTACTTATAAATTACTGTTCAGTATGAAAGACATTTACACCTAACAGGAACACTAGAGGTTCGTTTTTAATTAATTTTCCAGTGATAATGCGTTAAGTCAGGAAAATATTTTTATATAATTAGAATGATCTATATAAATACGAAAACAGTATATGCGAAAACTGGTGGAATAAAAAGACAGAAAGAAAATCGTAATATGATAGAAGGAAAGTTAACAAAAATTAAGTAAAATTAAAGCAAGGAATATGAATGAAAGACTGAAGAAAGAAAAAAAAGAAAGTGCTCAAAAAACGAAAGAAAGAAAGAACTCAAAAAACGAAAGAAAGAAAGAAAGAAAGAAAGAAAGAGAAAAGAAAGATCAAAAACGAAAGAAAGAAAGGAGCAAAGAAAGAAAAAATAAAATTAATAAAATTAAAGGAAACTAACCAAAAAGTAAACTGAAAAAATGGAGGAAAAAATAAGGGCAGACAAAAATGAAAAAGAAAGAAAAATGAAGTATGGAACAAAAGAAAATAAGGAAGGAAAACTGGAGCAAGAATACAACGGGAGAAAGAGAGAGAAACTGAATGATAAAAATAAAAAGAAGAGAAAAACAAAAAGAAGAAAGAAATGAAAAATACACAAAGCGAATAAAAAATGAAAGTAAGAAAAATTAATAAAATATTTGAATAGGGAATAACAATAAATAACAACCATAGGAAAATCCCCAATTATGCTTAAAATACAAAGGCAGAATAAAAACAAGTAAGGTCTGACTAAATCGATCATGGCAACGGAATAACCGTAAAGGGAGACAACTCGTACCCACACTTGCACTAATCAATCCAAACAAATTCTTAACGCAAATTATTTTTTTTTTCTTTTTCGAGATTTCTATTCATTCTTGTCTCAACGCTTTTTCGTCAAACATTGTTTTTTATTATTATTATTTTCTCTGTCATTGTTTTCTAGCAGTATCTTTTATGCATATTTTTAATCAAACCCTCTAATGTTTTACGAGTGATAGAGTTGGGAAGGTCCGGATTGCTGCAAGGACAACATGGCGTCCACATCACATTTTACGACAAAAGGAACTAATGAAATTTTGCGGACAATAGCCAACGGACCAGTTATATATATATATATATATATATATATATATATATATATATATATATATATATATATATGAAAGAGAGATACAGAGTGAGAGAGAGATATACATACATAATGATAATAAAGGAAAGAAAAATGGATGTTATCGCTTTTAGAATGACCACCATTACTACGGTTGTCTATACTTATATATATATATATATATATATATATATATATATATAGTGAAAAGTGTTTGCTTGTCTGTTCACGGTATACATCAGGACGTTTTTATATCTATTCTCAGTTTTGGTTTGCGTAATTATTGAACTAAGTCGAAGGTTGTATCGCAAAAAAGATGTGCGGATATCTTTTTCTACTTTTCAACATTTTGCAGGTTATTTAAAGATAGAAAATATTTTTAGATTGTAAGAACGATGTTTTTACGATGATAATGATTTAGTGATACCACACGTACTAATTAATCCATAGCTGGGGGGAAAAGAGGTGGTTAGATACAGTTCCTAAGCGTATTTGCGCGTAATTGAATATAATAAACCGAAGAGGAATTGGAACCCGGCGCTCAAATTATCAATTCTGTGGCCTTTATCCATTACAGCACTGATACATCGAAGCTTATAGAACCTGATATTCCTAGGCGGTCATCTATCAAGGTACTCCCCAAGCTCGACGTTGCTTAGCTTCAGTAATCGTACGGGAACCGGTGTTTAAATGTGATATGGTCGTAAAACTGGAGAAAGCGGAAAATCTACCATTTATCTGCCATAAATATTTATCATTAATAATATGATTTAGCGAGGGACGGTGGAGTAAAGGGGGGTATAAATTATGGATAGCGGCTCGGATTGAGGAAATCGAATTCCAGTCGAAACCATTATATTCACTTACGTACTAATAATCTCCACTTCCCCACCTCAGTTATGTGTAAAAAGAGGACAGACCGGATTCTATAGCCTTGAATGGCAACTGAACTACAGCAGAAAGATATGGCAACCCCACCCACCGCGGGGAAAAAATATCTACTTAAGCGTGTATCAAGCATGTCACATAACTGGCTGAATATGATTTATCGTATGTGACCGTACCCAGCAAGATTATAATCACTTCTGGAAGTCCCTTCTGATATTTTGCTTTCCTGCCAACAACAATCTTTAAAAATTTTCAATTCAACGTCAATCGCCGTCTTCTGTCTTTCTGGAACTTGTTCTTTTGTTGTTCGTTCGTCTTACTTAAGACTTCTCATTCTCTTCCACTGCCAGTAAACCCTTAGAGGCATTATGGCCTTGCTTGCTTCTTACATTAATGCTTTACTCTTCTCGTGAAGATTATGTAAATAAAAAAATGAAATATCAGTCAACATCAACCGTAATTACATATTTATTAACATCTTAGACATGTGTTGAAGATGATGTAAATGGACATTGAAATATCAACAGAAATCAATAAAACATTTACTTATTATTTATTTACATGAGCTAAAGACGATCAAAATATCAAAAAATAAAACGTAGAAGACAGGGAATAAATGGGTTCATGCCTTTGTTAACCCTAGAACACTAACCATGGTTATATAGTACCCAGCGCAAATTTTCCTATTTTTAATTACAATTTTCAGTACCTGATTGTCTTACCTAAATAATATGTTTTCCAGTTCCTATTAATGTTAACTCAAAGTACAAAGTTCGAAGTGCCTGCATGTAAAATATTTCAAATAAAGATTTATATTTAATTTTTTTTTCTTGATATTTTCAAAATCGGATATGATATACCCATGGTTAGTAATGGTGTATCTTTAATTGATGGTTAGTGTTCTAGGGTTAAGTGAACGTATACGCTGCTAGATTATAATCACCTCAGGAACTCCCTTTCGATCTTTTTTCGTTCCTGTCAACTGTAATATTCAAAAATTTTAAAAGCAACATCAATCGTTGTCTTCTATTTTCCTGATTCCTGTTCTTCTCCTAACCAAAGTTCTCATTCTTTCCCACTCCCACTAAAATATTTACACCTATGTGGAATTGTTGCCTTGCTAAGGGTGAGATGATTAAAAAGAATTCTCTACTCTCATTATCATTAATGTCCAGATAAGATGAATATTTCTAAGCCAGGTAAGATCATTAAGAATAAGAATATAAAATAAGATATTTATGCTTAAATGTCGTTTTATGTCTTCAAGATATTCCATTTCTGTAAAAATCTTTAGCTTTGATTAAAAATTCCGGGCCACTATCCATTACATCATCTACAGCTACTGGTATTCCCAAGTAGTCACCCGTCTAGAAAATAGCCAGGTTAAATGTTGCTGAACCGGTATCGTAGGGAAACCGGTGTTTCAACGTGAATTGGCCGTAAATCAACAACAAAGACACAGATACTAATACGAAAGAATGAGTGAATCATAATCTTTCGTCTGAAAAAAAAAATATTGGTATGACATAAACAACAATGATGACGATGCTATCTTGAAAGAATTAATACACACACATATTTATAGAGAGGGAAAAGAGAGAGTTCGCTCATAAACTCCATTAGATTTTTAGTTGAGTTACTAAAAGAGATTAACTGAAACTGACATATCCCCCCCCCAAAAAAAAAAGGTATGTCACGTGAAAAGGAAAGATCTAACCCCGTGGAATAAATAAAGTGTTCCATTGGAAATTCCAACGTACATAACGTGAAGCCGATCGGAGCGTACAACGGCAGAAACGGCGTGAATATGGCAATAAAGATATCAAGGAGTACGTAAATAATTTTATTTTTTCAATCGATGCGGCATCAGACGAAAGAAAGTGAGACGTAGACATCCTTAGGTATATCAGGAACTAAGCAAAGTATTAAGAGCCAAAAAATATCATCATACATAAAAGAAAGAGATCTGTTTTTCTCTAATAGATAATGAAGAAAGGAAGCTTGGAGAACTTGACACCCACAAGACGTATTGGAGGTAGAAAGAAACATTACATAACTAACATAATGAGCTCTTGTGGATGAAAGGTAGAAAGTAAAAATAAGCTCCAACACTCCACATGCCATTATAAAAACATGTGACCTATTCTTCTAACCATAAATATCTGCGATTTTATCATTCGAATCTTTCATATTTTCTTTTTTCTTTAATCGATATCACCCCAAGGAAAGCAGTATAGTTACATAAAGGCAACTGTTTACAGGATGTGGAAGAATTAAGGAAAAAAAGAAAAAACATTAATAATGAGCAAAAGAGAAAACAATAATCAGGAGGACAGCAGATAACGATTGTCATTGCATTTAAATTTTGGCAGATTAAAATTGGCTGGAAGCATGTTCAACAAGCGAGAAGTGTGAGAAAATAAACTGTTAACATAGAACTTACGGCTACATCTAGCCAGCTCATATGTAAATTGATGAGATCTCGACAACAGTTTTGCACTGGGTTTAAGTTCACACAGTATATGTACCATAGCTTATCCGAACAATTACCATGAACATTTTTATAGAAAAGACACAGGCAGAGAACCTTACGGCAGTGGGAAAGTGACTGAAACCGAGCTGTGAGGTCAGGGTCAATAATATTGAGGATTCTTCTTTGGTTCTTCTCAAGAAGATCAAAGTAAATAGAAGGGACACCGGACCATATGTGGCAGCAATATTATAAACATGGTCGAATGGTAGACTTATAGTTATGAAAGATAGACTCCGGAGAGAAAAATTGCTACGGACGACACAGTGAACCGATTTCTTAGAAGCTGACCTGGCAAAGGATTCGGTATATTTTGTCCACTTCATATCAGTTGAGAACGCGAGCCCGAGGTGGGGGCAATGAGTTACTTTCCTTGGGGTTAGCATCGGCCATGCTGATGGAAGGCAGAGAAGGATCTCTTAGATGATTAATGAATAGAAGTTGAGTTCCGGAGAGGGTGAAATTGACACGCCTTCATTTGCTGCAGTTAACGATGGACTTCAGGTTGTATTGCATACCAGCTGCCATTTTGACCTTAATCGTGAGAAGCTTATTTGTCATGACATACATAATTGTACTTTTACTGTAGACGAATATTCTGCTTTTGTGATGTCATGTTACTGTCATCTGTGGAATTAAATGTGCATAGATGACTGCTTTCCCTGTTTTATTATAATGTAGACCTTGTCTTTTCAAAAGGTTCACCCGATCATACTAATGGGCCCTAATGGGTAGCCAGGCGTGCCCCAAGTAAATAGAAATGTATTTCATTAATTTTTTTTTAATTCTCAATAGAACTGCAAGATGATAAAAATTCATGGTCTGTTAAATTACAGACTAATCTCTTATATAAGTTCTGAACTTTGTAAATTGAGAGAAGAATATTATACAGTAGAATGCAAAAGTGGGTATAACAATGAAAAACAAAACATATACACAAAACTGGTTGTCTTGATTGTACAAACATACCAATACTGGCATAATACTTTCTGTATACATATTTTGCAGCATATATAGTGTTCTAAGAAAAGTATTTAGCCAAGAGAAATAAACTACATCTAATTTCAAAATTTAATTACGTAATCCCTACTCAACATAAATAAACAGTATTTGGAACTAGTATAGAGTAGGTCCTCCATTTGCTAGTTTCAGTGATTGTATTCGATTTTTCCTGGATTTGATCAAGTTATCAGCAATCATCTGATTCATATTTTGCCACTCATTTAGCCATGTTTCTTTAACTATTGCCACTGATTTTGATGACACGCTTTCGAAGTTTTCGGTAAAGGTGCTACCAAACGTGATCTATTTGATTCATGTCACGACTTTGGGGTTACCCATAGCAGTGACTAGATTCCTTCCGATTCCTTCCAGGCCTTTGCTACTTTGCTCGTATGACATGGCGCTCCATTTTCTTGAAAAAGTAGATATTGTTTTCCATCTGATTAGTTTCAAATAGTGGAAGCATATTATTTGACAGTATATTGGACCATTCAATCACTCATCAACAAGAATCAACTCAGATTTCTCTCCAGTCTAGAGGGCGCCCCACACCATTTCTCCAAATCCCTCCATGTTTCACGGTCGCCTGCAGACATTCTGTGTACCAAGTCTCATTCTGTTTTTTCCAAACATAAACTTATCGCGAATTTGAATATTGGGAGAATTTACTTTCATCTCTCCAAATTACAGACTGCCAAAATTCATAATCTTGCTCTCGTTTTCTCTCGCCCAGTCCATATCACTGTCCCTGTTAACCTCTGAAATCAAGGGTTTCATTCTTGCAACTCTTCTTTGATAGCCTAGCTCTTTCAGAATCTTTCTCGGCGCATATGGCGACATTTTCATGCTTTTGGCGACATCTTTGACGCTCTGGCGACGGTTTCTGATGACTTCCCTATTTAGCGCTCTTTTTGTTCGCTCAAACACCATGCCTGGTCTTCCTGAACGTTGTTCCACGCGACAATGGCCTTCTTCATTAGATTTCTTAACAATATTATTAACGGTTTGATGACTATTAACCTGGAAAAACCTAGCAGTTTCTCTATTAGACTTGCCACACTAATGCCATCCTGTTATTTGTCCTAGTTGAAATTTATCATTTTTCTTATTTCCGCGAAGTTTCATTGCAAAACATTAGTCAACTATCGTTCATAGATGAAAGTAGCTTGATACTAACACGTTATTGTCTGAAAAGAAAGAAGATCCATTATTACACGAGCCAAAATTGCTGTAATTAAGGGTGGCTAAAAAATTATCATAGTCCACTGTATAACCAGAACAATGTCGGAGAGTACAACGGCAGAAACAGCCTCAATAAGACAATAAAGATGAGAAGGACAGTCAGAACTGTGTTAAATTTTTTTTTAATTAGTGCGACATCAGACGAAGAGAATTGTGACGCAGACAGCCTAAGGACTTTCAGGAACTAAGCAAAGTATTAAGAGCCAAAAAATATCATTATACATAAAAGAAAGAGATCTGGTTTTCTCTAATAGATAATGAAGGAAGAGAGCTTGGAGAAATTGGCTGGAAGGATGTTCAGTAAGCGAGAAGTGTGAGAAAATAAACTAACATAGCAGTTACGGCTATATCTAGCTAGCTCATGTATAAATTGATGTCGAAAACAGTTTTACACTGGGTTTATGTTCACACAGTATAGGTAGACCTTATCTTTTCAAAAGGTTCAATGGGTATCCAGGCGTGCGCCAAGTAAATAGAAACGTTGTTTATTACTTTCTTTTTTTATTATTCTCAATAGAATTGAAAGATGACTAAACTTTCTGGTCTCGTTATTTTTCAAACTAAATCTGTTACATGAGTTCTGAACTTTGCAACTTGAGAGAAAAATATTATACAGGGTAATGCAAAAGTATGTGTAAAGTAATGGGAAGCAAAACATACACACAAAACAAATGGTATCGCCTATAAAAACATAACAATATTTGTTTAATACTTACTGTACATATATTTTTGCAGATACCTGTATATTAATATTTAAGTCATTAAAATATAAAAATCTTTCAATGACTATACAGAATTTTGAATAAATAGAAAGAGAACTATTCGCTATTGCTCCAGCCGGTCTCGAATATTTTTACGGGCTATAACATTGCAGATTCTTTTTTTTTTTTCTAGCTTCATTAGAGGTTTGGTTATTCGGTCTGAGGATAACCTGATGGTGTCATTTGATATAGTCAGTTTATTCACTAACGTCCCATTATATGGGACCATTGGCATAAGTGCAGATATCCTATATAGGGGTAATTTGTTTCTTTGGTTGGTTGGTTGGGTTTTATGGCATATCACCCATTGAAACAATCTTGTCTATGGAGGTATCCGTGCAACATGAGTTGGCGCAATTGTTCGGTGAATTGCTCCTGCCGGTCTCAAATATTTTTTCGGGCTATAACATTTCAGACACTTTTCTATTTTCTAGCTTCATTAGAGGTTTGGTTATTCTGTCTGAGGATAACCTGATGGTGTCGTTTATATTGTCAGTTTATTCACAAACGTCACATTACATGAGACCATTGGCATTTGTGCAGATATCCTATAAAGGGGTAATTTGGTTGGTTGGTTGGTTTGTTGGTTGGCTGGATTTTATGGCATATCAACCACTTAGACCAATCTTGTCTATGGAGAGACCCGGGCAACATGAGTTGACTAAATGGTTGGCTGAATTGCACCAACCGTTCTCGAATATTTTTACGGGCTATAACATTTCAGACTCTTTTCTTTTTTCTTGGTTCATTAGAGTTTTGTTTATTCAGTTTTAGGTTAAACTGATGGGGTCATTTGATATTGTCAATTTATTCACTAACGTTCCATTACATGAGACCATTGGCATTTGTACAGATATCCTATATAGGGGTAATTTGATTGGTTGTTTGGTTGGTTGGTTGGGTTTTATGGCATATCAACCATTTAGTCCAATCTTGTCTCTGGAGGGATCCGTGAACATGAGTTGGCTAAATGGTTGTCTGAATTGCTCCAGCCATTCTCGAATATTTTTTCGGGCTATAACTTTTCAGAATCTTCTTTTTTGTAGCTTCATTAGAGGTTTGGTTATTCGGTCTGAGGATAACCTGATGGTGTCGTTTGATATAGTCAGTTTATTCACTAACGTCCCATTATATGGGACCATTGGCATAAGTGCAGATATCCTATATAGGGGTAATTTGTTTCTTTGGTTGGTTGGTGGGGTTTTATGGCATATCACCCACTTAAACCAATCTTGTCTATGGAGGTTTCCGTGCAACATGAGTTGGCGAAATTGTTGGCTGAATTGCTCCGGCCGGTCTCAAATATTTTTTCGGGCTATAACATTGCAGACACTGTTCTTTTTTCTAGCTTCATTAGAGGTTTGTATTTTCGGTCTTAGGTTAAACTGATGGGGTCATTTGATATTGTCAATTTATTCACTAACGTCACATTACATGAGACCATTGGCCTTTGTACAGATATCCTATATAGGGTTAATTTGGTTGGTTGGTTGGTTGGTTGGTTGGTTGCATTTTATGGCATATCAACCACTTAGACCAATCTTGTCTATGGAGAGACCCGGGTAACATGAGTTGGCTAAATGGTTGTCTGAATTGAACCAACCGTTCTCGAATATTTCTTCGGGCTATAATATTTCAGACTCTTTTCTTTTTTCTTGGTTGATTAGAGGTTTGTTTATTCGGTCTGATTATAAACTGATGGTGTCATTTGATATAGTCAGTTTATTCACTAATGTCCCATTACATGAGACCATTTGCATTTGTCTCGATATCCTATATAGGTGTAATTTTGGCCCTATTAGTATTTCCCTTGAAATGTAAACGTTTGTCTACAGGAGGTGTGGAGTTTAGCTTCAACGAGATGATGTATATCCAGGCAGATGGGTAGGCCTTTGGGTCCGGTTTTAGCCAATATTTTCGTAGGCTATTATGAGCGCATCCTATTTGACTATATCCGAAAACCTTGCGTCTATGTGAGATATACGTGGACGGCACTTTTCTATCATTTATTCTGCCATAGATGCTACAAATTTCCTGCTCAGCTTAATTCTCTCTATCCATCCCTTAAGTTTACAATGGAGGTTGAGAAGGAGAGGGTACTTTCATTATTGGGTGTCCTTGTTAAACGCAATGATGGCATTTTCGTTACCAGTGTTTTTCGTAAGCCCATATTTATTGGATTATATACGAGATGGAACTCATTTATTCCCAAGTCCTGTAAGATTGGTCTGATTGCGACCTATGTTCATCACGCTATCATGATTTGTTCCCCTGTTAGACGATGAACTTACTACAATTCGGAATATTTTCGGAAGTTATGGATACTCCATCAATGTTAGCAGGCGTTTTCTTGATAGCAAAATCAGGCGGTTTAATTAACCTGTAGTATTTGGTCCTAGTCAGTGCCCTATCTATTTAAAATTACCTTGCTTGGTAGGAAATATCAGTTAGTATCTGACAGAATTTCGGCGTCTATTTCGTCGTGCTATAATGCGGTTAAGTTGCGCACAGTTTTTCAAACTAGACCTGTGTTTCCGTCCTTTACTAAAGATAGGTTGTCCTACTTTCATAAAAAATTCAGTTGTTTATAAATTCAAATGGCGTTGTGACGCGGTGTACATAGGACGAACAAATCTAAGGTTGGAGACGTGCTTCGCGCAGCATGTTCCCGCATTTTTGCGTTCTGGTAGTCTTAGCCATTCTATAAGAAGAACTACTCAGTCAGTCCATGAGTCTGCAATTGGTCAACATTTGCTCGTCAACGATGCTTGTGCGTCTGAATAAGAAGACACGTGGTTTTCAGCTTAACTCACTGCTCGCTCAATACACCATCTTCGAGTCTTGGAAGCTGTTTTTATAAAGTTTCAACAGCCTAACCTGTTTAGACATAAGGAACATTTTTTTACGTTCCTTGCGTCTGTTGGGGGGGTTGTGAGTTCCACTTTTTCTATTCGTGAAACTTTTTCTCTTGTGGAACTATATATATATATATACCGGATCTAATAGCAAAATTGTAAAGATTTTAGATTAAGCTTTGAAACGTTGTATCTAAGAAATCATTTAAAAGATCTTGCTGGAATTCTCCGAGGATTTATAAAAGTATTGAAATCCACTTGGAGTAATAAGTATGTATAGCTTCCCTCTAAACTAAACAGATGTATCGTGGTGAAATAGATTATAAAAGAAAATGACATGTTCATCATTAATTAATCATCGGATGAATTAAAGATCGGATGCTCTTGAATGATTCAAATAAAGTTCAAATATATATATATATATATATATATATATATATATATATATATATATATATGTGTGTGTGTGTTTGTGTGTGTGTGTGTGTGTGTGTGTGTGTATTATTCCAGGTTCATTTTCCAACTTATCCAAGATGATTTTCGCCCTCTCTAGCCTTCAAATTTTATGTTCTGGAGTAACAAGTTTTCATTTACAATTCTTTTTTCACTGGCCTTTGAACTGTCATAGCTGAAACTTCTCTCTCACTTGCCAGACGTCTTATGAATTGAGTTAGATTTTTCTAATTGATCTCTATATCTTTACGCTGAAATGATGATCCCTCTTCCTATTGTGACTAAGTATTTTCCAGTATTTTCTTTACTCTTCCTTCATTCTGAAACTTATTCACCAATATTGTGATGGTTCATGGATGAAATTTGAAGATGGCAGCCAATGTATGAATGCTGGTATCTCCTCTTTCCATTGCTCAGTTGGGAATCTGACACACAACGATTTTAACATTCTCTGTTTTTAGCTGAATAACACAAAGTGTTTTTCAGTGATTCTTGCGATAAATGTTATCAAGATTGTGACAGCGGCTGATCCAGTTCAAATGTGTTAAAAATATTTTATATCTAGTTTCTGAATACAGGACTGCGTCTTCTTCCCAACCCGCTATATGGATTTGTGACACTTTTTGTTTGTTAAGCGAGTCTTAACATCTTAAGTTGTTTGTTCTTTAAGAAACTGGTTCTTGGTGTATCTTCAGGCGATATTCGTAAAACTTGTTTTGGTGGTGTGAGTCTAAGTCGTTCTTCAAAAATAAATTGTTCTTGCTTAGGAGTTGAGTTCGGAATTGCGTGGGATCTGTCAGTCAGGTTCCTGCGAGTTGGGCCCAACTCAATTCAACTAAGCTGCGAACTGCGAACTTGACTGGAACTTCACTTCACTTAACTGGAACTGCTTTTCACTCGCTGCGACTCTGCTTATATGGACGCCGACCAAAACCGGGGTGGGCTTGTCGGGGGTTTGAGTTTCCTTGATAATTCTAAATTCACAATCCACTTCTTTGTTTTCGGTCAGGAAAATTTATTATTTTCCATTTTTGGAAGTCTTTCGTCCTCCCACCTTCTCCTGTTCTCATATTGGTATCTCACCCTACCCTCGGAGGGTCTCAACGGGTTTCCCCTCTCTCTCACAGTGGCATCTCATACCTATCCATTCAAGAATTGTCAACAGGCCTCCCCTCCTACTTCACATGATTACCTTCGCCCAACGCTCACGGCAGCATTCAGCCAATGGGCGCCCAGCAGTGTGGGTGCGACCAGACTAGCCTCGGTTTAAAAAATATTGCTCAAAGAAAAAAGAATTATCTTCCTTTTTTTCTTTTTCTTTTCTTTCTCTTTCTTCTTCTCGACAATAAGTCCTTAGACTCGTAGTGTGGTCTCTTAATCTCAATTTTATCTGAATGTCACCTGGAATTCGTCACTCGGGACCTTCGCCAAACAAGTGGGTGGCCATCTAGCGAGATCCACATTCTGGCGTTAATTATTCGTTCTGATAAAATAATTTTCCTGTACGTGATCGCTTCTTATCACCTCAATTTAATTCTCGCCTTTCTTTTTTCTTCTTTCTTTCTAGGAACCTAAATTGATCACTAAACGTCTAAACTGAAATCCTGGAAAAATGAAACTTAATTATTTTAGTGATTTGTTTAGATATTAAACATTTTGTAGGATGGGTAATTATGCTGTTACACGCATTGGACATATATATATAATATTCAATGTCCTATAGTACTTGAAAATGCAGGTTAAAAACATGCAAAAAGTGTACATAGTTATATACAAATAATGCATTATTTCTTCTACGTTCATACAAAGAATGCATTATTTCTTGTACATTCATAAATATAATGCATTATTTCTTGTACGTTCATACAAAATGGCATTATTTCTTCTACGTTCATACATGGAATGCATTATTGCTTCTATGCTGTTAAAAATAAAGCATTATTTCTTCTACGTTCATATAAAGAATGCATTACTTCTACGTTGATACAAAGAATGCATTATTTCTTCAACGTTCATCCAAACATAGGATTATTTCTTCTAGGTTCATAAAAATGCATTATTTCTTCTAACTTCATATATATATAATGCATTATTATTCTACGTTCATACAAAGAATGCATTATTGCTTCTACGTTCATACAAAGAATGCATCATTTTTTCAACGTTCATGTAAAAATGCATTATTTCTTCTACATTCATAAAAAGAATGCATTATTTCATCTATGTTCATACATAGAATGCATTATTCCTTCTACGTTCATAGAAATAATTCATTATTTCTACTACGTTCATACAAATAATACATTATTTCTCCAACTTTCATACAATAAAAGCATTATTGCTTCTACCTTGATACAAAGAATGCATTATTACTTCAACGTTCATACAAATAATGCATTATTTCTTCTACGTTCATACAAACAATGCATTATGCCTGCAACGTTCATAATTAAAATACATTATTTCTTCTTCGTTCATACAAAGAATGCATTATTTCTTCTTCGTTCATAAAAATAATACATTATGTCTTCAACATTCATAATTAGAATACATTATTTCTTCTTCATTTATAAAAAGAATTCATTATTTCTTCTTCGTTCATACAAAGAATGTATTATTTCTTCAACGTTCATAATTAGAATACATTATTTCTTCGTTCATAAAAGAATTCATTATTTCTTCTACGTTCATACACAGAATTCATTATTGCTTCTATATTCATACAAAGAATGCATTATTGCTTCTACGTTCATACAAATAATGCATTATTTCTATGTTCATACAAAGAATGCATTATTTCTTCTACGTTCATACAAAGAATAGAATGCATTATTTCTTCTACGTTCATACAAAAAATGCATTATTTCTTCCACATTCTATCAAAATTTAATGTATGCTTCGGAATTTTAAATATTCTACAATCGTGCCCTGAATAAACAAGAACTGGTTAGACTATTATAGGTATATATGGTAGAATTTGCTTTGACGTCCCAAGAAATTGCTTATATTTTTGCAATAGTCTGTTGAAATAATCCACTGAAATTGTCCATTGAAATTGTCTTGAATTGGAATCCTTTCGAAATGGTAAAAATCCTATAAAGAAAACTCTTGGGAACTTTATAAATTATTCTTTTGATCTCTGTCATAAAAAAAAGCTTTCTCCCATCAAATGCCGGAATTATTTAAAACATTCCATGCACTCAACATTACCAAATTATTATATCGTTACCTTCAATTAATGATTATAATTCTTCTCCATTTTTGCATTTTTCAGCAATGAGCCTTTCATTTTATATCTTTCTTTCAAGGAACCATTCAGTTATCAAATAGCATTATGTAAGCCGATCCCCTTTTAAAAGAATATTACTTCTTGTGGAAATTAAAGTCTCCGGGAAATCAGAGGTTTTGTCACAAATTATTTTCTTTTTTTTTTTCCTTTTTTTGCTTTTGCAAATGTCATTCAAAATGGCGTCAATCAAATCGAATTCAACGTGATTCTCACAGAAAAATACATTACTTAAATTTCTTGTTTAATTTTATTCATTTTCTTAAATTTGTTTATCAATGTATTTTCGTTTTTCTACTTGTAAAGAGATACTTTCAATTCTAATGTATTTGAATTCACCGAGAAGACAATATCAGTTTTCTAACATTCTTGAACGATACAGGGAAAAAAATTCTATTAAAAATCATATCTCAAGACGTGTACGTATAAGTAAACTCGGGCTTGTAAATATATTATGTCGAAAATGTCCTGTTTTGATAAGCACTTGGGCGTTATTCTTCAGTATAACAATGAAAGGGATTACTCTGAAAAAAAAACAACAACAACCGAATACTCATACAAAACAGAATGTTTGTATAGGAGAGTGTTCCCCATTCTCTGTACTCACAAGGTTTAGCGCGATCAGATTTTCATTTGTTCCGATCACTAGAATATTATGTAAGTGGCAGAATATTTAGAACCGAAGACATTGAAACAAATTTCAAATATTTTTCGGTAAGGAAGCCATATATCATTAAACGTATATTCGAAATTTTGCCATCCCGTCGGCTGTAGACATTGGAAATGAAGGTCATTTGATTTTTGGTAAATAATATTTAAGTAAATCTAACTTATACTCGTTTTATATCCTTCTGTTAGAACGTAATTATGTTCTGAACACACACACGCACACACACACACACACATATATATATATATATATGTGTGTGTGTGTGTGTGTGTGTGTGTGTGTGTAAAAAATTTCTCAGAATTTTCATGAAGAAAAAGACAATATGTATTAAGGAAAAGACAATAGTATTTATAAAATCAAAATTATGTTTTTTTGTAAATGCTACAATCATTAAAAAAGAAAATAATTCACTCAGAAGGAAAACACTCGAGAGTGCCGCCATTGAATATTATCCAAATATTAATCGACGCCCAGGATTTTTGGTTTCCAATATCACCTTTCCTAACAGAATCACTACCCTCCCAAGCCAACGCAAACAACAAATATATGAAGAAATCAAAATAAAACGGTTGAATCCGTCAACGCAACAATACAAAATATTTCTACACGTGAAAATATTCTCTTTAAACATAAAGTAATTAACGTAATTTTTCAGTTGACCATATAAATATACAATAGCATTTCTAAATTCTTCTTCTAGTTGCTAATGACATTTGTTTGTTATTTATAGATACTTTGTTTCAATAAATTGATTTCTTTTGTGGCCTTGAAAAAATCCATACTAGACGAAACGCGTCGACTAATACTACAGTTCTCCTATTGTCTTTTCCTTAACACACACTCATGTGTTTGTGTGCGTGTATATGTGTGTGCGTGTGTGTGTTTGTGTGTGTATTTCTGTGCGTATGTGTGTTTGTGTGTATGTATGTGTGCGTGTGTTCATGTGTTTGTATGTGTGTGTGCGAACCGTATAATTCAAATAGAGTATATATGCTGACGGACAATATGAATAAAGACAAAATGAAAACTTATTTTAGCCGACGCGTTTCGTCCTGAAGTGCGAGAGAAAAAGTTTTTTGAGTAGAAGTGACGATTACATTTAACCGTTTTGACAGTGAAAGTGTGGGACCGAGATACCAGCCTGATAGCTCGCTTAAATTCATGCAGTCCGAGAACCAGAGAAAGTAGCTCGTTGGAACAGTTGCTTGTAGAAGAGACATAGGGAAGACGTCTGTGGGATAACGATTGTAGTGTAGATGCCAGATCAGGACCTATCATATTCCATATTCGTCTCTGGATTTTGTCGAGGACCTTGAGACGTACAGCAGGAGTACAAGACCATATATGACAGCAATATTCTGTGCAAGGAGGGATGGTTGATTTCTAGATTTAATGGAAGGACTCAGGCAAGAAAAAATTTCTGGCAAGACACAAACACAGAGAGAGAGAGAGAGAGGGAGAGAGAGAGAGAGAGATGTAGAAAAAGAAAGAGACATGGGAATCAACACTGAATTGTGTCTGTCAGTGTCATACCTAAAGCGATATTCAAACAATATCTGAAATATTTGCTTATTGATTTTACTTCTGATTATGAATGTTTATGGAAATAAGCCAGAACATCGAAGAAAAATATGCTAAAAACCTTTTGCCTATTTTTGTCGAGTATTTGTTTATTCAACTCGATATATAGTTAGAGGTCTTTTCCCTGATTCATAATATTTGTCACATATACATATATATATATATATATATATATATATATATATATATATATATATATATTATACAGTAAATATATATATCTTATACAGTAAATGTAGCAAATAGTCGGGTTGGTCAATCTTTGATCGTTAAAGACTGCAAACAAAGTTTTCGGGAAATTTGAATGCTGATTTTAGTCACTTTTTAAAATTCAGGAAGAGTGTCAAAGGTAAAAACGAAAAAAGTTAAAACAATATCACCTCCCACTCCATACACGAACACATTCGGAAATATCGAAGAAACATTTCCTGCATAAATGAGTAAAAAATAAAGACGTGAAAAAAACGAAAACATAAAATACAAAAGTTGAATGACATGGCTGGTCTTTTGGGAAATTATTATATAGTATTTTTATGTAAGTGACAACTGATAAAAGCGTTTATAGCATAATATTCGACCGACATTAATTGATGATTTGTGATAGCTTTCAATAAATCAATTATTGTTTGAGTGCTGAATGGACTAATTCTGAATATTTCCCCCAAAGCTTCTATTGATTTTTTATATTTACACCAGATTTGACTTCCATTTAATGTGCGTTGGAAAACTTACGCTGAATACAATCATTTATACTACGTTGGAATAATGGATAGCGGCTCCGATTGAGGAATCGGAGAGCCGAGTTCGAATTCCAGTCGAATCCATTACATTCACTTACGCGCTAATAACCTTGGGAAATGTATGAATCTCTTCTTCTCCGCCCCCCCAGCTATGGGTAAATACTTCGGGAAAAAAACTCTGCCTCGTCAGTCATGTATCGAAAGATTGCCTAAGCATGTATCAAATAGCATGGCACATAACTGGCTTTGTAAGTATGGTGGAATGATGGATAGCAGCTCAGACTAAGGAATTAGAGAATGCATTACCTTCACTTACGTGTTAATAACCTTGGGAAAGATATGAATCCTTTTTTTCTCCCCCCAGCTATGGGTAAGTAGCTGGACGGAATGAGTTTATATAGGCTTGGATGGCAACTGGTCTACCGCAGAAAGAAATGGCAACGTACTTCGGGAAAAAAAAACTCTGCCTCGTCAGTCATGTATCGAAAGATACATGATCGCATAAGCGTGTAGTGGGCATGGCACATACAACAGAATAGTGATATATACAAAGGGTAATTTAGTTCGGTAAAAAATATTTTTTATTTTAACTTTTTAGTTCGGGGGGGAGGTGACACCGTAATCCGAGTGCGCATTAGGTTAGACGAAGATGCATTTGAAAAGCTAAACACAGTACTGTCAATGGCTTGAGATTACAAATCGTCGTTTGAGCGTACTTGTATTGACAACTACTGATCACGCCAGATGAAGCGTTCTCTCTGTGAAACTGTAAGTAAGATGGGCTCAGTTTAGGTGTCCTTTGTTGGCGTTGAAAAAACACACATACTTAATAATTATTTTATTTAAATCTCTCAGGCAATCAGGTAATTTAATTTAAATCTCTTTTTTGTATTTTTAGTATTTTATGTGTTTGATATTCATTAATATATATATATATATATATATATATATATATATATATATATATATTAATTTATGAAAAAACTTGGTAATCCGTATGGATAGTCCCAAGGAGGATGATATCCTGAGAACCCAATGTGAATCCAGATATTAAATCCTAAATTATTTGTCAATAAGTTAAATATTTAAATTGCTAGCAAGCATCAAATTAATTTTTTCGTGGATTTTTTAGACATCTGAATTACTATCAAACATTACAATATATTTTATACATAAATTACTAAAACTTACCACCCCTCTCCTTTCTATGTAAAACCCATTTACAGCCTCTTTCTCTTTACTTCCCCCCTTCTTTCTTTTTTCCCTTTTCCTTTTTCTTTTCTCTCTTCTCCACTCCCATTTCAGTATATCACTTCCGTTAAGTTAACCGTTTAAATAGGTCAAGGTCTGGTCACTTCTACCGCCCCCCAATACTAAGTATGATTGAGAGAAATATTAAATTAAACCCTCTCTAAACTCTACCATGTCTCTCTAACCACTCCTTATTACCCTCTCTGTTAAATTACAAAAACTTACACTACCCATCAATTTTTATTTCATTTTTCGTTTCATCTTTTGGAAGTGTTATCTGATGATCCGGCGTCCTTTAAAAGGGCTCTGGTGAAATAAATTATTATAATGGAACCTTAAAGTGGTCTGTTTTTCTTTAATATATATATATATATATATATATATATATATATATATATATATATATATATATTACTTGTAGAACAACATTTCCGCCTACAAAAACACGATTTTACAACACATGCCAAATTTAATATAATTGGAAGAATACAAAAGTTCAGAGCAGATAACATTAGAAAGATTTTAGAGGGCCGTGAAAATAAGTGGATTCGGCGTCTGAAAACACTCTATCCAGACGGGCTTAATCACAAATTTAAGAATATACATAGTTTTAATATATAACCCCAAGACTCAGGACCTACCCACATTTCTCACCGACACAATACAGTCATGCTTGCTAAGGTGTTGAGGCCTCACACTTATACAGACACCCACACAAATATACACACCTTCACACATCAAATTCATTCACTCCTTAATGAGCCACATGATAACACACACCCATAGTAATATACACGCTTACACACATCATACTCACTCACTCCCTAAGAACCAAATAAAACACACACAGAAAGCAAGATGAAATTCTAACTGTTGACCATAAGTAGACAATGTGCAGTTGTCAGCAAAATATGCAGTTGTCAGCAAAATATGCAGTTTTCAGCAAAATGTGAAGTTGTCAACAAAATAAACAGCTAAATATATCAGCTACACATTTCAGACACAAAAGAAGATGCAGGTATTTCGATTTAACTATATGGTTAATGGTAATGGCGAGAATAAACGTTTTTTGTGTTACAGGAATCCTTCGGCACTCATAGACCAAACAGATAATGTTACTGTCGGTTGAAATTTATCAAATCTTTTTTTTTTTTTTATTAAAACAGTTTTTTTTCTAAATGTAGACTACTATGTCTACTAAATGTTATAGCTCTTTCATATATACTTTTAGTAATATCATTTCTCGTGTTGAATGTTTCTTGTTCTTGTTTCATCTCTTTTGGTATTTTGCGTCAATATAAATTCGGTTAGCCGTTCAAATCTCTACGTTGTCGCGATATCGATTCACATTCCGATGATTAGAGAAAAGAGGACTGTCGCAGAAAGCTGACTAGTAATTAGGATCACCGTAACAGAGAGAAATGGTTGATCTTTGTTGAGTTGAAATATCAGTTGATTTCACTTTAACAAATCTCAGTCTTGTCTTTTTTTTATTTATTTATGAGTCCTTTTGCAAGGATTTGGCAAAATAAACACGAAAACTGAAAAAAAAATTGTCTCAAGATAACAGATTAGATCTACAATGAAATTTTTTTTTTTTTAATTTCACACTATATCCTACATTTATATTTATTTCTTAATAACTTTTATCTTTCTTCTTTTATGTTCTGCTGTATCATTTCAGGGCGTGGGCGATCATGGCTCTCCACTTCCTCCTGTCTCTTATACCTCTCAATAAGTTCTGTCTTTTTGTTATTTCTCCCAGGCCCTGTTCTGCCATCCACTTGCTTAAGTCGGTTATGTCATGCGTTTTTTTCTCTTGCCCCTCATTCCTTCTATCTGCCCTGTGAGTATCATATTTTCCAAGCACTCCTTTCTTATTGAGTATCCTAGAAATCTCAGCTGCCTCTTCCTAATGTTATATATAAGTTTCTTTTTTTGTGTGCATCTTCTCCAAAACCTTTTATATATTGTCTTATATATTGTTCTTTTCGAACAATATTTTCTTATTATTATTATTCGTAATGTAATCTAATACATTCATAAACTGTCAACTGTACACAACTGCTTTCTCAGATGAATAGTTAAAGTCACTTTGAACGAGTGAAGCCTATGGGTCTTGGTGAATACCATACTTTTTCAAACATTGTAGCCTCGCGCCAAAGAGTCACAAGCAAATAATAGAAACCACATCACTTGAGGACTTTCAACAGCAGCAACAATTAAAATGGATAGCACATGTAAACGATGAGAAAATACTAACATAATCAAGATGTTAACATTCCATATTACTTCAAACAAAAAGTAACTTTTTGTTTGAAGTAATATGGAATGTTAACATCAGAGATAGATATTTAGGAAAATATTCTCCATATTTAATTTTTTTTTTTAAATCTAAGGTGATTTGGCTTTAAAATTACTATAGTTACCTCTCTTATTTTCTAGAGGTCCGTATTTCCCAAAATCGGCACATTTATACACACCCACACACACACGCACGCACAAAGAATTCAAAATTATTTTTAAAATACTGAGGGTCGCTTAATTGTAGTAAATTTTTCCATTTATGATTAGTACATATTGTTTTTAGTTAATAACAATATAAAGTAACTGGTAAACAATGATACAAAGATTTAAAACCATAGAAATTATTCTAGTTAAAATTTAATATAAAATGAAAACAATTCTTGTAAAAATTCCTTTTTTCTTTAGACAATATTATCCATAATATATTGTAAGCATAAAAGAAATTAACAGACTCTCAAATTATATAATATTTTAGTATTAATTCATTTTTTATTTTACAAGCACCTGTTATTCCCAGAATGTCATTTTGGGAATAGCAGATTTTCTGTGACTTGGATCCTGTTTTGTAAAAAAAAAAATAGTAGATTGATGACTTAAACTTTCCAAGTTCTAATGTAAAAATTAAGTTATACAAAAATGTATTTTTCGAGATTACCTAAAATTGAATAAAAAATGTTTTTAACAAAATTTTCTAAAACAGAAAAATTTCTAAAATAATTTCATTCATTTGTAAATAAGTTCTGAACATTTTATTAAAACCTGACAATTATGTAATTTTTGCAAGAATTCCCAAATCAATGTATTTTTCACAGCAAAATCTCGCTGAAATGTCCTATACTAATATATAGTCACCGCTGGCGCAAGATAAACGAAATTTTAACATGATTTCAAACGTTCTAAATAGGAGCAAAAATATAATTTAATATTCAAAAATCCTTTACGCTTTCCCCTTAATAATAACAAAGTTATTTTGACGATAAAAGTTTTTTTTTATTCAGTTTGGGGCAATTTTTCATCCTGTATGCGCATTTTTTAGCGAATCTTTTGAGGTACCTATATATATATATATATATATATATATATATATATATATATATATATATGCAGGAAGAGAGAGAGGCGAGCGAGAGATAATGATGATGTGAACGATGAAGAAAGAAAGAATGATAACGAGTCAACTTAATACGTATTATTATCAGTGGAGACTTCGTGTCTCAGTAGGTGTTAACTGCCGTGCCATTATTAACGTTTGAAACTACGCTTAGTATCTATCTATCTATCTATCTATCTACCTATCTATCCTAATCTCGTCATTATCTATCTATCTATCTATGCCAGTCTCGTCATTATCTATCTATCCGTTATAATGGAACACACCTCTTCTATTGTTAATAGACTCTCCCACCTATAATAAGTAGGAGTAGTAGCAGTCGCTCAGTGGGTCTCTCAGTCAGTCGAAGCCGGACGACCGTTAGTCGGATACTAAAGTATCAGCGACCACAACCAGATTTCTCTGTGTCATTACCTATTATATCAAGTTCCTAACGTTTCGTACGTCGAACCTATTTTAGGAACGACTTAGTACAAATACAAGCCTCCACTGAGAAACCACTCCATAACACACTTGGCGACGAGGATGAGATTCGAACTCACGCGGGGATACCCCAATGGATTAGCAATCCATTGTCTTGACCACTCGTGGTCTGAAGGAAATAAGGTTAAGCTTCTATTAAGCAAGTTAGGAACTGCTGAGCATAACAAATTGGTAAACTACATTTTACCAAAAAAAACTAGCGAGTTGACATTTACCGAGGCGGTAAATATATTAAGTGAATTATTTAGTAAAAAAGACATCTTTGTTTCTCAAGAGGTGGAACTATTTGAATCTGATGAAAGATGACGAACACGACTATATAACGTACGCAGCCAATGTGAATAAGCATTGTGAAGATTTCAAGCTATCAGAGTTAAGCGCTGACAATTTTAAGTGCTTAGTGTTTGTTCAAGGGCTGGTATCGGAAAGAGACGCTGAGTTGAGAAAATTAGTGCTGTCAAAATTGGAAAACGAACCAAGAATTTCGATACAGAAGTTGGCAGAAAACTGCACAAGATATGTTAGCGTAAAGAAAGATTCGAAAAAGATAGAAAAGTCTAGCGTTTCGCATGTAAGGAAAATACGCTACAAAAAAGAAAGTCAGTCTACCAAAAAGAACTCTAAAATCGCGGATTATCAAACAAGTGAAATACCAGTGAAAAATAAAAAATAAATCTCGAAGCCATGTTTTACTTGCGGTGAACTTCACTGGTACAGATATTGCAATTTTAGGAATAAAAAATGTTTCAACTGTAAAAGAGTGGGTCATAAAAGCTCGCACTGCAGGTCAAAAAATAAAGACAATAAAATAAGAAAATTAAAGTCCGACGAGGTGAACGATGGAATAACCAGAAAATTTGTTAGCGTCGAAATAAGTAATAAAAAAATAAAAAAGCAACTCGACACTGGTTCCGACCAATCTATCATAAATTTGCATACAGGAAGAAGTTGGGGAAACGAACTTTAATGAAGACAAATAAAATCGCGAGGTCAGTGACGGGAGAAAAAATGAAATTTATTGGAGAATTTGTTACAAACGTCACGTTAAATAAAAAAACGTGAAAAGCTAAACTATTTGTCATAGAAAATACCACGTACGAATTGGATAACAGAATTTCAATTATGGGATCTACCGATAAATTCATTCTGTTACAAGGTTGAAAGTTTAAACCCAGAAGCCCAAAAATTAGTAAAGAAACTTAAGGAACCATTTCCTACTGTTTTTCTCCAGGTTTGGGAACGTGCACCAAGATGGAGGCAAAATTCCAGCTAAAAGTAAACTCTCAGGCGGCATTCAAAAAGAAAAGGAATGTGCCGTTCGCTTCAATTGAACAGATAGATAAAGAATTGGACAGATTAGAGAAAACCGGTGTGCTTGAAAAAGTTGAGTATAGTGAATGGGCTACACCGACGGTATAAGTGAAAAAAAAGTCTAAAGAAATTCGTGTTTGTGCTGATTTCTTCACGGGTTTAAATTCGGCACTCAAAGACTATAATTATCCTCTACCAACAGCGGAAGAAATATTTGCGAAGCTTAATGGAGGCACAATATTTTCGAAGATAGACCTCAGCGACGCATATTAGCAAATACCGGTAGAAAAAGAAACGTCAAAACTTTTGTGTATAAATACACATCGGGTTGTGTATAAATTTAACAGACTACCTTTTGGGGTTAAGGTAGCGCCCGCCATTTTTCAACAAGTAATGGATTCGATGTTGGGTGGTCTAGATTTTGCGGTATCGTATCTGGACGACATCTTCATGGGAAGTACAATTATAGCAGAACACGTGGAACATGTAAATGCAATAGTTTCAAGAATACAGGATTTGGGATTTAAACTCTAGGAAAACAAATGTGAGTTTTTTTTATGGAGAAAATAAAATATCTGGGGCAGATCATTGATAAGAATGGTAGAAGGTCAGACCCAGAGCGAGCAGCGGCTATAAAAGATATGCCGGCTCCGAATGATATTACCACATTACAAAGTTTTTTGGGATTAGCCAATTATTACCAAATATACATCCCTAAAATGTATGATCTGCGGGCACCATTAAATGAACTACTGAAGAAAGGAAAACCTTGGAAATGGACTAATGAATGCCAAAAAGCATTTGAAAAGATAAAGGAAGTGTTAACCTCGGAATTATTTTTAACCCATTACAACCCGGATTTAGAGATCATAGTAGCTTGCGACGCAAGTGCGTGTGGAGTAGGAGCATGTATCTTACACAAAATGGCAAATGGTCAAGTAAAAACAATTGCGCATGCTTCTAGAGCACTACTTCCGGCTGAGAAGAATTACTTTCAGATAGAGAAAGAGGCGCTAGGAATAATTTTTTGCAGTAGCAAAATTTCACCGTTTTCTCCACGGTCGACATTTTAAGCTACAAACCGACCATATGCCTCTAATTTCGATTTTTGGATCGAAAAAGGGTTTGCCGGCGCATACAGCCAACCGTCTACAGAGATGGGGTACAATATTGCTAAACTATAACTTCAGCATGGAGTACATACCATCGAATAAATTTGGCTACGCTGATGGGCTGTCCAGGTTAATTCCAAAAATGAGTGAACCATGAAAAGACATGGTAATTGCCTCGCTGAAGTCAGAAGAAGAGCTGAAATTTACTGTGTGTAATGCAGTTCGGAAACTTCCGGTAACTCTAGAAAAAATAAAAGAAGAAGCCACCAGGGACAAGTATATTTTGAAAATAAAAAAAAAATAGCCGAGAGGGACCAGTACGCAACAAATGTTTTTTTTCACTTTGCGATACAGTATTGTTTTACAGAGAACGTGTGGTGATTCCATACACACTTCAGAAGCAAATACTAAAGGATTTTCATACTGGTCACCCGGGCAGCACAAGGATGAAGAGCCTAATGCGAAGTTTTGTATATTGGCCGAATATGGACAAGGACATTGAGAACGCAGTGGCAAAATGTAAAGGCTGTGCTTTAGCTGCAAAGGCACCCCCAATAAAATTTAAACGCTGGCCAAAAACAGACTTACCATGGTCTAGGTTACATGTGGATTTTGCAGGTCCACTGAATGGATACCATTACATCATAGTAGTGGATAGTTTTTCGAAATGGCCTGAGATACAAAGGATAAGAAATCCGACGACGCAAAGTACTTAAAACTTCCTGCTGGAATTGTTCGCAAGGTTTGGTGTAGTAGACACAATTGTGACGGACAACGGAAGTCACTTTACGTCGAAACAATTTAAAGATTTCTGCAAGGAATACAACGTCGAACATGTTACCACAGCTCCATATCACCCAAGCTCAAACGGGTTAGCTGAAAAATTTGTGGACACTCTGAAAAGAGCTCTAAAAAAAGTTAGGGAAATACCTGCAGATGAAGCGCTACAGAAGTTTCTACAGGTATACAGAATTACCCCAAATAACGGAACACCAGCCTCACAATCGCCAGCCGAGGTGATGTTCGCACGTCAGGTAAGATCTGTCTTCGACAAATTATTACCAAAAAAGAAAGAAAAAGCCAAGTAGAGAAAAATTTATTCAAGTAAAAAATACAATCCTGGTGAAAAATTTTATTTTAAGGTCTATAAGCAGAATAAATCATTCTGGGAGATTGGAAAAATAGAAAAGCGGATTGGCAATATGATGTACTTGGCAAAAAATTCATGTGCAGAAGGCACATTAACCAGATCAGACGACGTGCTTCAGATGTGGTTGACAGCGGTCCCGCGGAAGAAACGCCGATGGAGGTGATTTTCGATACGTTTGACCTAACAACTACGGAGTAAAATTTTAGTGGGGGATGTTATAGTGGAACACACCTATTCTATTGACTCTCCCACCTATAATAAGTAGGAGTAGTAAGAGTCGCTCAGGGGGTCGTTCGCTCAGTCGATGCCGGACGACCGTTAGTATCAGCGACCACAACTAGATTACTCTGCGTCATTACCTATTATATCAAGTTCCTAACGTTTTGTACGTCGAACCTATTTTAGAACCGACTTAGTACAAATACAAGCCTCCACTGTGAAACCACCCCATAACACTATCTATCTATCTATCTATCTATCTGTCTGTCTGTCTCTCTCTCTCTCTCTCTATATATATATATATATATATATATATATATATATATATGCCAGTCTCGTCATTATCTATCTATCTATCTATCTCATGGCTGCTACAGTGTCCTCATGTACTGCCTTGCAATAGTTCAAGGCACACGCTTTTATCTGCACATCAAGTACTTCAGAGGACGAAACACGTCGGCTAAGATAGGTTAAGTGAAAGCAATCCTTGAATTCAACTGTTGTTAGGCGGCAATAAATTATTTTGTGCATAATGAATGTTTTCAAGCAGTGACGTTTTATTGTCCTCTATTATTGTTGTCTTGAATGTTGGATCTTTACAGTGTTTACACATGAAGTGGTTTTTATACGCTTTCAATTCTCGCTTGATATAGCGCTGGCAATACAAATCTTTTCATGAAATTAAATCGTTTTAGAAACCTGCACAGATTAGTCACCGATGTGGAAACTATCCGAATCTGGATTTTTCCTAATGTCCTTACTCTGTAATTTTCGATGATAAGCAGACAGATTTTATCATCATTTCATATTCCTAACACATTTTCTAAAACTGATAAGATGTGCGTTTTCATAGCGGTTATTTCCACGGGAATACCATAGATAGATAAATAGATAGATAATGATGAGACTGGCGTAGATAGATAGATAGATAGATAGATAGATAGATAGATAGATAGATAGATAGATAATGACGAGACTGGCATAGATAGATAGATAGATAGATAGATAGATAGATAATGCCGAGACTGGCATAGATAGATAGATAGATAGATAGATAGATAGATAGATAATGCCGAGACTGGCATAGATAGATAGATAGATAGATAGATAGATAAGAGATTGGCATAGATAGATAGATAGATAGATAGATAGATAGATAGATAGATAATAGATAGATAGATATGATAGAGACTGATAGATAGATAGATAGATAGACTGGCATAGATAGATAGATAGATAGATAGATAGATAATGACGAGACTGGCATAGATAGATAGATAGATAGATAGATAGATAGATAGATAGATAATGACGAGACTGGCATAGATAGATAGATAGATAGATAGATAGATAATGACGAGACTGGCATAGATAGCCGGAGCCGTTTGTGTTCATGTTTCCATAAATACACTTTCCTCAACTCATAGATATGTAACGTGAGTTATAAATATGCATAACCAAAGTAAATTCATGAATAACTATATTGGACATACCATTACAAGCCTATCACGAAGATTCACGTTACATCTCTCTGACCATAGCTCAATTCGGATTCATTTAAACACACAGGAAAACATACCAAACTCTGCAACATACTCGGAGAAAATACTATAATAGCATCATCTACATGTAAAAAGCCTAAAAATAATGGAAGCATTGATAATAAAAAAAGATGGCAACATCCAATAACATCAATAATGAACACGATCACAATGTACTGGCCGTGTTTGTAAAAAAAATAAAGATCCCCATAACTTATACGAATACAAGAAAAATTAAATAAAATCCATATATATATATATATATATATATGGATTGAGATGAAATATGAATTGCAATCTGACAGAATGATAGGATGATGACGAAATAGGAAACGTTTATAAATCAAGCACGTTTCGCTTTTATTGAAGTTTCATCAGAGAATAGGATATGGAAAAGATTTCTGGTATTTTTATTTTTATGTTGGTTGATTTTCATTAGTCAAGCAGGCTTCACGTGCGTTTTACTTTTCACGCAGCGTTCGTGTGTATAATTTATGTGTGAAAGCTTATCAGAATTCTAGTATTTTTCTATCGCCAAAATAGAAGTCTTGGAAAAGAAGGTAGCAATATAAGAAAATACTTGGGAATATAATAAAAAAATAATATAAAATATGAAGTTTGTTAAATTTACCGATAATATAAAAAAAAAAATCGGAAAATTGAAAATAAAATTTTATTAAAAAATTTGATAGACAGATCTTCTCGATATTATGTAGTCAAACGTGTTTAACAGAATTATTGCTACAGAAATACACCTCATATATATATATATATATATATATATATATATATATATATATTAAAGGTAACAAATGCAATAAAACGGGGAATCAAAGCAACAAAAAAATTCATCACACCTGAAAAAGCGTCCACACGTCTTGCTCGCAGATCAAAATCATGTTCGTGTTTCTTCTATCACAAGGAGCACAAAAATTGTCTATACGTCTATATAATTGGATAATAAAGATTGAAAGTTATGAAAAATTTAAGGAAGATATAGGTTGAATATATCATTCGCATGCCAAATTTCGGAATAAAACCTACAATACGGAAATTATATATATATATATATATATATATATATATATATATCAATTGAAATAAGTAGCTCTTAAAAAGGGTGTGCCGTGAATGCCCACCAGAAACAAAAATTGCTCAATAGCATATAAAATGTCAGGGCTTTTCTAAATTAAGAACCACATTACAGGTGCATAGTTTCCGACTACTTTATTTCTATTAATATTAGAAAGTTCTACCATGGGTGCCTTTGTGGGTCCGGTTCTGTTGAACACTTTTTTACTTGAAAGCATTACGCTTCAGTACTATGACAGTATTATTTCGTGTGGCATTAAGCATTTTATATATATATATATATATATATATATATATATATATATATATATATATATATATATATATTAGGCAGCATATATTTTATATATAAAGAAATAATCATACATAGAATCAATCGGCAATGTTAATGAGATTTAATGGCGAAATCACTTCGCTAGTAGAACATAATGTATGCATTAAAATACTGTTCATCCATTGAATGATGTGATCCTCATTTATAAAACTGTTGTCAGATGTTTCTAGTGTATATTTTTTTTAAGTTAAGCGAGTACTTTCGAAGACCAAGTCTCCTTCCTCAGGCTGTAATTTTTTCCTTTAAAGTTAAAACTTGAAGACGAAATAATTGTTTGTAGACCGAAAGATGTTTTTTAAGAATGTGCTATTTATTGACGGTTGTACAATCTCGGAACGTGCAATCGACAACAGTTTTATAAATGATGATCACATCATTAAATGGATTAACAGTATTTTAAAGCATACATTATGTTCTACGAGCGAAGTGATTTCGCCATTAATTGCATTAATATTGCTGATTGATTCTATGTATGATTATATATATATATATATATATATATATATATATATATATATCCGAATGTAATGAGAACGAAAATAATATGTAAAATCTAACATTCACAGTATTAATACAAAAGAGGGCGCAATGCCGATAACAGACCAATAATTATTTATTATAATTTTTTATATAGAGAAAAACAATTTACTCACTACAAAGGTGCAACTTCGTTTCGGTGCATTCAGTTGCACCTCAACTGGTGAGAACCAAAATGGTTATCGAAGTTGCATTTTGTAGTGAGTAAATTGTTTTTGTCTGTATGAAAAAATTATAATATCCCTATTTTTAAATACGTATAACTTATTTATTAAGTATAATTTTGACAAGAAATTGGATATGAGAAGAAAGCATTTATCATGGGGTTTTACTTCAAATTCCATATGGGCACCTGATTTTGCCACCAGCTTCTGGAGCTTCATGGGAAACTGATTTTCCCTTAGAACTGAGGCTCTATAGACCCCCACAAGGCTAGTTGTAGAGATGGGATACCAGCCAATGTCCTGAATAAATGTGCGCCTGAATTGGCCCCTGCCCTCTCCAAATTATATAACTACTGCCTCAATGAATCTTGTTTTCCAGACTGTTGGAAGTCCTCATCCATTGTCCCTGCCTTTAAGAACTCTGGGGACCCTTCTAATTACCATCCAGTCTCCTACCCCTTTTCGGCAAATTCTTCGAAGCCTTAATCAACGCCGAATTGGTTAAGCACCTTACATCCCATGACCTGCTCTCCGACAAGTAATATGATTTCCGCTTTGCCCGTTCTACAGCTGATGTTCTTACGAACATCACTCAAATTGTTTACCAAGCATTTCATAATAACGGAGAAACTCGTGTCGTGGCTCTAGATATCTTCAAAGCATTTGATAGGGTTTGGCATGCCGGCCTTCTTCGCAAGCTTCAGGGTTATGAAATTTCAGGTCGATTATTTGACTTAATACAATCATTCCTGTCAAACCGTGTATTGAAGGACATCCTTGACGGATTCTCCTCCAGCTCCTATCCCACGAACACAGGTGTTCCCCAAGGCTCCATTCTAGGCCCTACTCTGTTCCTTACCTTCATCAACGATCTTTCTAATATCATAGATTCCCAAGTAGACATCTACGCGGACGACACTACAATTTACTCCTGCCTCAAAAACAAATCTTGTGTCGCTGACAAAACTAACCTGGCCGTTCTCGAACAGGACATCCAATCGGTTGTGAACTGGGGTATGAATTGGCTGGTTAACTTTAACGGCTCAAAAACAAAACTGCTCTCTATTACTCACCATAGAGAACCATCCCAGCCCCCCATTAGAATGTCTGACGCTCAACTTCTCGAGAGCTCCTCTTTGCGACTGCTCGGTCTCACATTGACTGCTGACCTGAGATGGAACAAATACAGTGAATCAATAGCTTTGTCCACCGCAAGGAAAGTTGGCTCTCTGTGCCGCGCCAGGAAATTTTTCTTGCCGGAGTCGATCCTTCAAATCTACAAATCAACCATTCCCACTTGCATGGAGTATTGCTGCCATATATGGTCTGGTGTCCTTTCTGTTTGCCTCGGGGTTCTTGATAAGATCCAGAGACGGATATGCAATGTAATTGGCCCTGATCTGGCATCTCGGCTGCAGTCGCACTCTCACAGACGTGCTGTCGCCTCCCTCTGTTTTACAAATACTTTCATGGTAACTGCTCCGATGAGCAGCTTTTGCTGGTTCCCAGACTTCATGAATTTAAGCGTTCAACTAGGCTGGCATCTCGTTCACAACTTTTCACTGTCGAAACTTAAATGTAGCCGTCTCTTCTACTCCAATAGCTTCATGTCTCGCACTTCTCGCCTGTGGAACTCACTCCCCTTTTCCTGTTTCCCTGATAGCTATAATCTCCAACTATTCAAATGTAATGTCAATCGACGTCTCCAGATGCCCTGATCTATCCCCATCCTTCTCTTCATCCTTACCGCTATCACTCCTATTTGCTCTCACTCCAATTCTCTGTAACCCCTTGCGTGCTAGTGGCTTCCCGCCTTGCTTGGGTGAAACGCTTATAATATATATATATATATATATATATATATATATATATATATATATATATAATATAAAAGTGAACATTGAAGTCAGCCCTCAGAGGCGACAGGCTAGGCCGCCTGATGATTGCGTCTCGCCTGAAACAGTGTTGACTTCAATGTTCACTTTTATATTTATATTTTATATTTGCATACGCTCTATCTCTGATATTGAGCACTTTATCCCATAAATATAGCACATCTTAAAACTAAAACTATATTTATTCATATATATATATATATATATATATATATATATATATTCGCGTATCATGCAACATTTGAAGAGCTAATTCTGAAGTTAATTTTAAGGGAGTTACATCATATACGAAACATAAAATTATTGTATGTAATGTCTTCTCCTGAATACGCCGTTGACCAAACTATATGTATATTTAACTTAGTGAAAAAGTACAGCTGTATTTAAAATAAGCATGATTTTGATAAAATTAATGCTTTACTTAACTGTATCCAGTAATAATGAATGTAATATTCGCATATAAGTATCGTATTATAAAATACAAACATAGCGAATATCCATCCATTGTTTCCGTGTATAAAATGTTGAGATGTTTTCTCCTTCGTTTGTTTATGGCTTTGCGCGTTTACGCAACGTGTATAGTGTTACTAACGATACTTTTATTATTCTCTTTTACTTTTTAAATTTATTTAACTAGAAGATGGAATAAAGAGACAGAGTAAAATAGGATAGTCTATTGTAATTTAGTCCCTCAAAAAAGGAATTCGATTGATACTTGATATACATAACAAAATCATTTTTATGAATGAAAATTTGGGTGGTCGTACGAAACGCGAGATCGCGCGTTACATGAGTTTGTAAAATATATATTAAAACGCACATGCAGGTCATCAGTTAGACTATTATCATAAATGATTTGATAGAATCGTAAACAAGACAACTGTAGAGATCAAATTAAACGGCTGTACCAAAAACAAAACACCAGATCAAATTAAAACTGCTGTCAATAAATTTATAGCCTCTTCAAATAGAGCCACATGTATTCACTTCCGTTCGATTGCTTAAATGAGCCGTTGCGTTACGTGTCCCACTTATTAATGCTAAGCGGCTTAGTGTCCGCCTTACCAGGAAAAATGTTGGTTAGCCAGGAACAGGGGTGAGCGCTGCTAGTGATGCTGGCTGTCGACTTTGTTTTTACAGTGAGTAGAAAAAGTAGTTGCAGTCATCGTAGTAGAAGTGGTAGTGGTAGTATTTGGTTGGTTGTGTAGTAATAGTCGCAGCATTGTATGTAATTGTTGTCGCTGTGGTGGGTGACGTTGCGCAGTTGGTGCTCTATTCCGCATCAACACATGGTTTCTCACCTTCTCTCCCGTCTTCTCACACTGCAGGCGTTTTCGATTATTTTGGCATCTCATTTCTGAATATCAGAAACAAATGCACACACCTATCTATCTATCTATCTATCTATCTATCTATCTATATATATTGATACATGTTTCATTAAATAATATAGACAAATGTTGTCTATTTATTTTATGTAAATTCTTTTCATTACGTCTGATAAGCTTAATAACATTATCATTAAACGAAGAAAGAAAATCACAATATTGATCCATATTTTTTAATCCAATCTAAGCTTTCGGCTTACATAAGCCATTATCAAAGATGACAATTACATTACAATATATTAAGCAATACACAGACAAGACAGTGATGATAGTCTGTTTCTGTTTACATGGATGATTTCCAAGCAATGACAAACTCGTGTATCTATGTGTAATTTCCTCCAGTTGGTCCGGGGTAGTTATATCCTTTAGTTTATATTAGATGTCCTATTTGTTGCTATTAAGGGTCTTCAATGTTTCCTTGCTATTTCAATTTGCCTTTTCACAAGGCTACATTTATAATTCCAAGTGTTGATAGTTTGGTGGGCTGCTGCATCATGTAATTTAAAATGTGTGTATCTAGGCAGCATTTTTTCATTGAAATCTTCCATGTAAACAGTAACAGCGCATAGATGTACGAGTTTTTCATTGCTTGGAAATCATCCATGTAAACAGAAACTGTTTTGACCGTGTATTGCTTAATGTATTGTAATGTAACTGTCATCTTTGATAATGGCTTATGTAAGCCAAAAGCTTAGGATTAAAAAATATGTATCAATATCGTGATTTTCTTTCTTCGTTTAATGATAATGTTATTAAGCTTATCAGACGATATGAAAAGAATTTACATAAAATAGACAACACTTGTCTATATTATTTAATAAAATATGTATCAATGAAAAATGGTGCCTACATACACACAAAACATATATATATATATATATATATATATATATATATATATATATATATATTTTAAATTATGTGTATTTAGGCAGCATATTTTCATTTATACACGTTTCATTAAATTTTTAGGCATTTAAAACAACATGCCTGCCCGCACACACAATTCCGTAAAATACTTGTCGAAAATACAACTATACTTCGACATGAAAACAATAGACAAAAACTAAAAATACTTGAAGCATTATACATCAAACAGTTAAAACCCAACCTAAACAAAATCAGTTATGGCATCTCTACAAATATTCTTAAATGTCTATAATTGGTAACAGAAGCCATTGGTTTATACCAACGGCTTTCCTTACTTCATTCTACAATTCACTCTCGTGTAGTCATGTGTGACGTCATGAGATGCGGTGCGATTTTCGCTTCTAGCGTCTTATATGCGCGTGTTTATCGTTGCTTAGTGATCAACTATGTAAACAATGACAGACTATCATCACTGTCGTGTCCGTATATTGTTTAATATGTTTGTGATTTACATCTTTGATAATGGCTTAAGTAAGCCGAAAGCTTAGATTTTATTAAAAAAATATGGATCAATATTGTGAATTTCATTCTTCGTTTAATGATAATGTTATCAAACTTATCAGATGTTACGAACAAATTTTACATAAAATAAATAGACAACACTTGTCTATATTATTTAATGAAACGTATATATATATATATATATATATATATATATATATATATATATATGCATGTTTTGTTGAAAAAGACTGGCAAGAGTCATTGGTTGAGTTTTTTATATAATTTCTCATGTATATGTTCGTATATTTTTTTCTTTTCAGAACATAAATTACATAAAAATTGTTCGAATGTTTTTCAAGCGAGTTTTAGCCATTATCAAGGATGAATTTTATTTTACATTTAACTAAATATATGGATATTTTTATGTTTGCATCTTGTGTTATAGGAATGTTTTATCTTCCAAACACGGTCAGCATATTGTAGCCGTGTTCATAGTTGATATTATTACGTGTTGGCTTCTTTAAAAAAATAACAATGCTTCCATTATTCTTAGCCTTTTTGTGCACGTGGATGATGCTATTGCAGTTGTATTATCAACGAATATGTTACGGATAGAATTTGGTAGGTCTCCATGTGTATTTAAATAACAACTAATTGAGCTATGGTCAGAGAGATGTAACGTGAGTCTTCTTGTTAGGCATGTTGTAGTATATCCAATATAATTATTTACAAATTTGGATTGGTAATGAACACAGTTTCTTAAGGGTCATGTGAATTCATAAAGAATCTTGGTTTCCTGTAATTTAGATCTTGCAGGTGAATTAATATTTTTCATGATGATGTTAGCTGTTTAAAATATTTTATAATTAATAATTTATAATAAAAAAATTATAATAATCTTCAACTAAAATTAATCCTATTTCTCCTACAGACCTCTGAAGATACGACCTCTTAATATTCGGTTGTGGATGGTGTGCAATATGTAAAATATTAAATTTTATATGGATTTACAAATAAATTTATATGGATTATTCCTTGTATGTCTCTAGAGTTATAACATTTTATTTTCCAAACACGGTCAGTATATTGTGGCTGTGTTCATAGTTGATATTATTGTTTGTTGGCTTTTTTTCTTTTTTAAATTAACCATTATTTTTAGCTTTTTGTACGTGTAGATGATGCTATTAAAATTGTATTATCAACGAGCATGTTACGGATAGAATTTTGTTGGTCTCCATGTGTATTTAATTGAGCTATGATCAGAGAAATGTAACGTGAGTCTTCTTGTTAAACATGTTGTAGTATATCCAATATAATTATTTACTAATTTTGATTGGGAATGAACACAGCTCATTAAGGGACATGTAAATTTGTAAATAATATTGGTTCTTTGTAATTTAGGTGAATTATTATTTTTGACGATGAGTTTAGCGTTTTTAAAAATTTTTGTAAAAAATAATTTATAATAAAAAAATTATAATAATCTTCAACTAAAATTAATCCTATTTCTCTTACAGATCTCTGAAGATACAACTTGTTAATATCCGTTTGTGGATGGTGTGCAAAATGTATTATTAATTTTTTTTTTTTCATTTTACAATCCAGTTCCTACAATTCCGTACCAATCGAATCAAGGAGACCTGCACCACAGCAATTAATTAACATGGCTCCAGCGTTGATAAATGATACTGTGTTCCCAGCATTCAATTTCGACATCAGTACCTTACTGATATCGAAGAGAAATTTATGGAAGATAGGTTTATTCGCCCATTTACGTTTCTCTCGTTATGGGAATTATTATATCCGTGATAACAGTATACTTCACGGAATGGCTAAAAGGAAAAAGAATGGCAAACATGCTTTGTTTTCAGAGAAACTTTTATTCCAGTAATATATATATATATATATATATATATATATATATATATATATATATATATATATAGTTAAACCTAGAGAGCCAGACAAACCTCCCAAAGTGTGTGTGTTCTAGCAGAGAATAATATATTTACGCAGCAAAGTAGAGTGTAAAGAGAAACAAAAAGGAAGGGTCTTACATATAATATGTAAATATTCCTGTGTCTGGAGAAGCCTTATTAACATTCAAGATTCAAACGGGCCGGATTCATTTATGTCCCAAGCGAAGACATATTCCCCGAACTGGAAACAGAGTCTTGGGTATTACCAAATTGACTGCGAACTGGTGTTTCTTTCTATAATGATTTTTTCAAGCGTAGCTTAGATGTGGCACAAGGCCGAAAGTAGGGGACA
>CAHIKZ030004577.1:1235000-1252500 GCA_903632075.3 Acanthosepion pharaonis | reverse complement strand
GCAATATTAATGCAATTAATGGCGAAATCAATTCGCCAGTAGAACATAATGTATGCATTATGCATTATATACTGTTACTCCATTGAATGATGTGATCCTCATTTATAAAACTGTTGTCAGATGTTTCTAGTGTATATTTTTTTTAAAGTTAAGCAAGTACTTTCGAAGATGCATGTCTTCATCATCAGGCTCTAATTTTTTTTTCCTTTAAAGTTAAAACTTGAAGACGAAATAATTGTTTGTGGACCGAAAGATGTTTTTTTTAAGAATGTGCTATTTATTGACGGTTGTACAATCCCGGAACGTGCGAGTCGCAACGCTAAATTTCAAAATTTCTAGTGAGAATTTTTATATGAATTTTGTAATATGGTAAATCCACGAATTCTTTTTTTACAAGTGTTTTTCAGTTAACATGACATGGAGCAAGTACATAGTTCAGTTAATATAGTGATATGTCGTAGTAGTGATTTCGCCGTTAATCGCATTAATATTGCTGATTGATTCTATGTATGATTATTTCTTTATATATAAAATATATGCTGCCTAATATTATATGTTTATAAAAAAAACAAGTGATCCGCATTACGAAATTCCTGAGAAAAAAAAAAAATCTTTTTTTGATTTTTTTAGTTGGACCACCTCTACCTGAAAATCGTCTCTGAATTGTAACATAGAAAACTTAATAAAACAAAAATATTATTTAATTTCAAAAGCTTTTCATTGCTTTTATTTATTTCAAGGAACATAGACAATATTGTCTGAAAGCAAAAAGATATTTCGATGAAAAATGAATTTTTCAAACAATTATTTGTTATTCTGAAATATTTTATTTTTACATTAAATGTTGTTAATTCTTCTAAAATTAGGGAAAAATTTGTAAAACTTAACGAATGTTGTTATTAAGTAGATATATATTTACAGATTATAATTTCCAAAGTTTTTTACAAACTAACGAACAACAGTATATACAAAAATATAATTTGTGTCAAAAATAACACTGCAAATCAAATCTACGGAAGACCGGAAGTATCATGCGTGCAATAAAAAAAAACGTCACGTGGATTGAGTTTCTGTCTAGTATTTAAGTTAAATACTGAATTTTTAATACAATTATTTATTATTTCTTTAATTATAATAGATTTTTACATTTAAGTTGTTAAAATATTATAAAATTGGTTAAAATCCGCATTCAGTTTCGTAAAAGTCCTTTTGAGATATAGATTTATTTTTTCGAAACACGTGTGGAGAATATAATTTGAATTTTTCAATTTCAACTGAGAATGGTACCTACAAGTATCATCTTATGAAATTTATATGATCTTATTTTTATATTAATCTCAGTTATGCCATTTTTCCATAAATGAAATATCAAAATAAAATAAATGGAAATACAAAAAAACAGTCAAATGTAATAAATGTACATAAAATTATAGTATTTTATGTACACTTCTGATACAATTTCATAAGAAATGTATCTTTAAATTAATTAGATACCTTTCTCATGAAATATGAATTTTAATCTCACTCTTAACAGTCTTATTTTAATTTCTTTATATTTTCCATAAAGCAACGTAAACGTAAAGGTAAAAGCTAAGTACAAAAAAAAAATTAGAACGCTGAAAGTTTTCCTTAAAAATAACGAGATAAATAATTTGTTCACGTAAATGTAAATTATTTCACTTTTCTCTTTCCGTAGAACAAATTAGCCTCACGGAATCCGTCAATATGTCATTCATCACCTGTCAAGTGATGCGAAAGTTTATGACCTGCTTTGTTTTATTTTCAAATTACATCTTTTCGGCCCAGAAGCTAAGTTAATCTTTGTTCAAAATATTTTAAATAAACACTATAATTTCTGATTTTCTTAAAATAAGTTTTGAAAAAATGATAATTGATATTTAAAAGAATTTCAAAGTGAGATTTCCAGTTTTTTATAAAATGGAAAAAATGGTCAATTTTGTTGACTCAAAAAAAAAAACAAAATTTTTAACGAAAATTTCGGACGTGCGAGGAAGGATTAAAAAATGTAAAAAAATGTACCCTCCAAATACTTTGATCTTTCCTCTTAATAATAGCATAAACATTTAGACGATAAAATTTTGTTTTCGACAAGTTTGATGTCTTTTTCATCCTGCTATGCTGTTTTTAGCGATTTCATGAGGATACCTATATATACTTATATACACGCCATATTTATATATACATAAATATATACATACACATATACATACATACATACATATATATATATATATATATATATATATATATATATATATATATATACACACACAATCTTACAATTACATACTTACATAATATATAATATTTAATACATCTTCAAAACACCCCTAAACATGTAAGTCTAAAGAGGCACATTAGAGTGCATGCCATCACATGTTCCTAGCTACATACACATAATACATATAGATATACTCATAAAAATATAAAATGTACAAAACATAAATATACTCACATGTAACTATATACAAAAATAAAACATACACATATTCACACAAAGAAAATATAAACACTAACACAAATATAAAAATATAAGTAAAATTGTATACTCATATATATATATACATATATAAAAAAGAAAGATGTATACATTAGATAAACAGGTAAAAATAATTCTTACATCGATATCATATATGATGGATGGAATGAATGCACATGAAAGATCATACATGAATACTGTCCCTACATAAATTAATACATGTTAGTATTATGTACAACATCCAAATTTCCACGTGTGAAGTTTTCTAAGATAGATGTTATTTTAGAACTGCGAAATGATTTCCTTGTCTACACTTGAAGACAAGCTCATTGCGTTGATTTAGTAACTCGTCGGTGTTTTCATATTTAATTATAAAAATCTTTACTTTGATGTAAAAGTCGGATCTCTCCCTGAAGTTTTTGAGGGTTTCAGCTTTACAGATGTTCTTCCATTTTAATTGCGGGGTGAAGCCTCTATCAATGAGATCCCAAGAATGTTTTGATAGGTCTGTTTGCTGTTTTAAGTATTTGTTGTGAAGGAATACTGGTGATTAAAAAAACATTGTTTCCAACAACCCGCTAAAGTTCCTATATAAACCTTTTTCTTGTTTAAATTTTCCTTTAGAAAAAGAGTGGCTTCATACATCACGTTTTCTGAACTGCAAATCCCTCCAACTGGACAGTCAACTTTGAGCCTACAATTACAAGGAGGTTAATTTCCCTGTGATTCACTGCCTTGAATATTTTTTATGAGGAGGTTATTGTGGGAAATAATAAGACTTTCTACACTGGTAACACACGAGTAATAGGAACGTTATTAGTATATTTAACCCAAGAAGACTTATTATGCATTAGTATAGATTGTCTATATACTGCAATAGTTTCAAATTCATCATCAGTAATATTGACATAATTCTGAGCAAAATTTAAACTTCTTTTCACGTATTTTTTCTCTTTTCTTTCTTTTTCTTTTCCATTATCTATTTCTTCTGTTCCCAACCACTACTGCTTCATCTTCTATGTTACCCCTCCTCTATATCTAACTAGACAGACATATCTCCGTCTCCCCATTTCTTTCTTTCTTTCTTTCTTTCTTTCTTTCTTTCTTTCCCCATTGTGAATATACATTTTAAAACATAGCTTATGGTTTAATATTTCATTTTGTGCGTGGTAAAATTTTAACTCCATTTGAAACTGTTTGGTTTGATGAAGCAAAACCGAACAGATTTTGTAAAATAAAATATTACCTGGAGTATTTCTGTAGTCTCCGCTTTCTTAATTATATATATATATATATATATATATATATATATATATATATATATATATATGTATGTATGTATAAAAGTGAACATAGAAGTCAACACTTAGAGGCGACAGTCTGTTTCATGCTATATGCAATCGTCAGGCCACCGCTCTTTATATATATATATATATATATATATATATATATATATATGTGTAAAAGTTGTTGGTTCTTTGGGTCTGTCACTGGATCTAACCAAGGACACATGACACAGTGGATAAAGGCGTTGGTTAGATCCAGTGATAGACCCAAAGAAGGTGAGTTCAATACCTGTTTAAGGCAATGGAGAACTTTCAGAGGGAAAATTAGCAGGAGATAACAGATAACTGACATCCATCAAACATGGCACGCGGAACTAGAACAGTCTACCCCAGTGATCGAAATAAAGGGTTCAGTTCGAAATTCCAACCACCTGAAGAAGGCCGGAGCGTACAACGGCCGAAACGTTGTGACAAATATGGCGACAAAGATGAGGACAATAGTCCGACTAATATAAATACTGTACAATAAAACTGAATTTTCACTAAAGTATGGGCTGGAAGCATGGCCGGGGAATTCTTTTTAATGATGGTCATCAAGTTTACGGTGGCTGCCAAGGACCAGTTCTTGGTATTGTTCTGTTGCTCTTTAGTCTTTCAACTGACGCACCATACCCTGGAGGCTTCGTTCAGAGAATACAAATCAGATTATTTAATTGCAAGATGATCGTGAAAAATAATATCTAATCAATCTGAATCAGCTAAACCATATGGGGATTGAGTAGAGTCCTGATACAACAGGTTTGTCTTGTTCTGAGCGACCTCATCGATACAGAAATTGACCAACAAGTTCAGCATTTCCCGATGAATGCGGTGACATTGATGTGTGGACAGTACGGAAAGAAATCTTTCTTTCTAATTGTCGATTTTTTTAATCAACTCTTTCTCTTTTAGGCATTCTTTCGCTTTCGGCCTTTTCCTTCTCTCGATTATTATTTTACCCACACGATTCTGAAGAATAAAGAAAAAATATCAACAAATTACAAACCTTTTCCATCTACGGATAATTAGTCAGTCGCATTGTTAAATAAAAATCCATTGCTTTAGAAAATTATTTTGTTTACGTTTGATACTATATATATATATATATATATATATATATATATATATATATATATATATATATATATATATATATATATATATATCGAGAGAAAGACACAGAGAGAGAGACAGAGAGAGTGATGGCTAAATTGCCGTCTAAATTGAGCAAAAATGAAAACTAATTTTAAAAGATATATTCATCAAAAATTACACATATCTTGAAATAATAAAGAGTAAATTTATTCAATAAAATCGCCGTTGGCTTCGACCACGGCCGCCAGATGACTTTGGAATCTCCTGCAACTCTTTTGGATGGTCTCCTTGTTTAAGTTGGTGAATGCTGCCATAATCCTTGCCTTCAGTTCATCTTTGGTGTTACAAGGAGTTTTGTTGGTCTTTCAATCAAGTGTGCCTATTTTCATTTTTGCGTAATTTAGAAGACAATTTATCGATCGTACCCAATATATATATTAAGATATTTTTATGTGTATATTCTGTTTCATAGAAACAAATATTTAAGTAAATGCTCTGTTTATCATAAACAGTATTAATAACATTTACCGGCCTTAATGTCTGAGAAATTGTCATAGAACATATGCGTCCTCCGACAGGAATCGAAACTCTATCCTATACGGAACTGACATTCTTTTACCGATTTCGCTACAGGTTAACGTTTCGGTCAGCAAGGTCGATTTAACTGTTTTTAATCGACAATCTTCCATGATTCTCTCACGTACATTCATATCTGCTCGATGCGCATCCAAATATAAACATATGACGTCACACATTATGAAATGGACAAAGTCCAGCAATTATTTTTGAAGATATTTTTACGTCTATACATTCTTTTTTTTTATAGATACAAATATTTAAGTAAATGCTCTGTTTATAATAAACAGTATTAACGACATTTACCTGCCTGAATGTCCGAGAAATTTTCATAGAAAATACGCGTCCTCCGACAGGAATCGAACCTGTATCCTATACGGAACTGTCATCTCCTCTGACGAGCTTTTACCGATTTCGCCACAAGCCGGTAAATGTTGTTAATACTGTCTATTTTTATTATAAACAGAGCATTTGCTTAAATACTTGTATCTATAAAAAAGAATGTGTAAACATAAAAATGTCATAAAATAATTGTCGGACTTTGTCCATTTTATAATATATATATATATATATATATATGTGTGTGTGTGTGTGTTGTGTGTGTGTGAAAAGTGTCCGTATATAAATATAAACCTATATATATATATATATATATATATATATATATATATATATATATATATATATATATTTATTTATATATTATATGCGCAGTATTTATTACAGCGCTCAATATCAGTAACATAGAGGTAACATATGTCTGACTATCGCGTGAAAGCCAGGTCACAAACTCACATCAATCCAACCAAATATATATATATATATATATATATATATATATATATATATATATATATATATATATATATCGTCTATTCTGATGTCTATCTGTTCATATCTCTCTATCTGTTTTTGTTTGTTTCAAAATAACCTAATCATATATATGTTAATCCGTTCGTATGTATTTGATTATAGATGTTAGTGTATTCCATTTTACCTAACGTAACCTGTTTATATATATCTTTGAACAAAACATTTAGAGAAACGAAAATTTCGACTTGATAGTCTTCCAAAATATATTTTTTAAACATCAACGTTTTTTTAATTCCTTTTATACAGAGATTTCTTTCCTTAACTTTTAATCTTTGATAGAAATTTCCAAGTCGTTACTACAGACTTGTCTTCATTTGCTGATGAAAATAACTTAATTAGGAAATCCATTGAGAAAAAATCGATTGCCTTATAATGACAAGAAAAAACAAATTGAAATGAATAGCATAAAACTTTCATTTTTTAATTTCTTTTATAAAGCTGACGATGCAAATAAGATTTCTACATTAACCATTATCTATTAATATGGTCATGTTAGTCACATGCTGCTAGCGCAGCTTCCCGCAATATAAGTACACGAACAAGGGCGGGAAATTAGCTTACGAGAGTCGGCTGCAAATTTCACATATATAACAATAATGTCGTCACGTTGACGCCTTTGAAAAGGGTTGGTATCGAGGGTTTATATGGAATTCCTTCCATAGTTTTTTTAAATAGCAAATCATACCTAACAGGTTCGAAGATCGGTTAGAATATTCATAAGCTGACCAAGGTATAAATGTAAGTAGACACACCCGTTGATAGATTAAAAGTTTTATCCTGCTACTGCAAGTGACTGAGATGAGTGTAGTAGTTCGGAGTCTGATCAGCGATGACGGAAAGAAACTAGTTTGGATTTCAAGGCATTGAATGGAACCAGTCAGTTTTTCCCACACATTGTAGTTTTTGTTAGATCTGAAGAAGATTCCTTGCCAATCTCTGACCATCAAGTGTTAAAGAAGTGTACCCGTGTATTATCGTATCATCGGCATAGATGTTTACAAATGATTTGAGTATATAAACAATGTAAATTTTTAGTTATTTTATGGCTGAACATTTTTTTAATAACAGTAACTATTAGCTGGCGAGTTAAAACTTGATGAGAGATGTGGGGAGGAAAAAAAGAAAGAAAAAAAAGGAAAACATATAATTACCTTCCGAGTATCCAATGATAGGGTATTCACACAACTTTAAAAAAAAAAAAAAGAAAAAATCCCCCGTAAACAATTCAAATAGAGCTGTTGGTCAACCTCCAATCAGATACCTGATAGAGGGGTATGGTTTGCCTTAGATACGTTAGTGTCTGCAGACTGTTAATTTACAGTTAATTTAGAGGGTAGATCAGAGACTGATCAGCTCTTATGTGATCGACTTGGTGAGGGCAGTATGATGTTTGGAAGGCCCGAAACTGCCCAATAATCCAAATCAGAAGATCACTGACGACGCCCTTTAGCGCTAAAGAGCATATATTCACTGTACTTAAGCAGATAGTTTATATAAATCAAAAAGAGTGTTGATCCGAGGAGTGACCCCAAGGGGACGTCTGCGTTGCCACTCGGGCTTCGGAGTACCGACCATTTATAACTATCTTGAGGAATGTTAGGAAGGATTTTACGATCGAGAAGACATATAATTACCTTCCGAGTATTCAATGATAGGGTATCCACGCAGCTTAAAAAAAAGAAAAAAATCCTCCATAAAGAATTTAAAGAGAGCTCACACCAATGTGATTGGCTGTTGGTCAACCTCCAATCAAATGCCTGATAGCGAGGTATGGTTTGCCTTATATACGTTAGTATCTGCAGGCTTTTAATTTACAGTTAATTTAGAGGGCGGATCAGAGGCTGATCAGCTCTGATGGGGTCGACTTGGTGAGGGCAGTGTGATGTTTGGAAGGCCCGAAACTGCCCAATAATCCAAATCAGAAGATCATTGACGACATCTTTTAGCGCGAAAGAGCGTATATTCAATGTACTTAAGCATTACCATTAAGTAAACAAAATATCTATAAAGAAAAACATTTTTTTTGCTATCCTCTTCTAGCCGCAATGATGGAGAAAGCATTACCTCGCACCATCGCCAGTGAGACACGCTGCAAGAGCCACTGCATTTCGCGAGGCTCGTCCCTTAAACGAGACGCAATCCCGCCAACCTCCGAAAATGTATCGGCACAAATCGCATCCCAAATCAACGACTTCCTATTTTAAAAGGTAAAATGATAATCCGATCCGGCCGCTTTCCATCACAACGGTCTAGGCCTAAAGATTCGATTTGAGAAGGGAACCCAGCTGCATCCAGACCTCTTTTGATGATGTCGTTTATTTTTGCATGCCTTGGAAAGCGGCCTGCACTACGACGACAGGAGAGAGCATGCAAACCAAATTCATCAATGGAAGCTCCGCATCTGTGACGGTTATATAATTTGAGCCCAAGAAGGATCACGACACCGACTGGCATGCACTCATCATCTAGAAGGCTACCGGTAGATGAAGAGGGCACTGAGTTGAGCTAGGTGTCGCTATTTGGTTGTGAAGCAGATAGTAGACAGTCGAGGCGATGCTGATCCAGAGAGAGAGAGAGAGAGAGAGAGAGAGAGAGAGAGAGAGCTTCAAATTAATAAAATTGGCCTCGAATTTTATTTTATTCCAGCTTTTAACATTAAATATCATTTCCTGTTCATTTTTAGCTTCATTGAAAATGTTTCTTTTGATGATTTGTTAAAAAAAATCTTTAGCTTATAAATTGTGGATTATAATAACTTATATTGCAGGGTTGGTGGATGAGAGGATGTATAATGGATTGTCGTTTGGTTTTCTGAACGATTGATATAAACCTTGGTGGAGATATGAAGCTACGTGTATGAAATCTACCACTTTTTGGATTGCTTCAATACCGATTTCGAATGCTATTTCTTTGAACATTTCTAAGGTTCCTGATTTTATGGGGGGGGGTCTGCTTAATAAATTCTTAGTATTATTGGCCCGATGTCTCTATACGATCCTACATTATTATCTTTTTTTTCAATAATCCTATGTTTTTAGAATATCTATTCCGACCAGTTCGCCGACTTTCCCTTCTTCAAAGATTCTTATGTTTACATGCAATATTTTCTGTGTTCCACTCCCAAAATATAATATTCATTATCGAATAGAAGTCATCTTCGACAGTGTTTCATAATATTTAATTGAACTGTTCCGTCTTTTGTGCATCTCTTTGTTAGGAGAGAGCATTACTTAATATATATTTTGTAATGGATGGATATATATATCTTTTATATCAACATAGGCGAAAGTATTCATTGTGTGGAGAGAGGCTTATAAACTTGATTGAATGCTTGGAGTGACCCTTATAGACTTAGGTGAATGCATTCTTTACTTGGCGGAAGCCTTATACAGAAGGGTGAATGCATCCCTTTGCTTCGAGAGAACCTTATAATGTTGGATGCATACATTTCTTCGCTACGCAAGTGTCTATAAACTTCGTTGAATTCATATATTCGTATATAGTTGGGTGAATGCAATCCTATGCTAGGCCCTATAATCTTGGGTGAATGCATGCCTTTGATTGACCAGAGACTTATAAACTTGGGTGAATGCATATCTTTGCTCGGAGACTATCTTATAATCTTTAGTAAATACATATCATTGTATGTAGAGACCCTTATAAACTATAGTGAATGCATTTCTTCGTTGGAGAGTGCCTTATATACTCGGCTAAATATATAAGGCCTTTGCTGAGTGAGTGCCTTATAAACTTGGGTCAATGTCTTCCTTTGCTAGAAGAGTAGGGGGGTATGCATTCCTTTATTTGAGAGAGACTCATATATTTGGGTGAATGCATTTCTTTGCTAGCAGAGTGTCTTATTCATTTGATAAGATAGTGCCTTATAAACTTTGGGGTATGAATTCCTTGCCTTAGAGAAATCCTTGTAATCTTGAGTAAATGCATTATTTTGATTGGAGAGAACCCTATAAACATTGGTGAATGCATGCCTCTGTTAGGCGAGAGACTTCTAATTTTCGTCGAATGCATTCCTTTGCTACAAATGTACCGTATATAGTTTGCAAAATGCCTTTCTTTGCTAAGATAGTCTTATAAACATTGGTGAATGCATTGCTTTGTTTGGAATGTGCCTTATAAACGTTGTTGAACGCATTCTTTTGCTTGCAGGGTGTCCTATAAACTTGGATGAGTGCATAGTTAGGAATATCTCTTATGTTAGAGACATAGTCCGTTGCTTATCTTCTTTTTTCCTGTTGATTTTGACCTGAAATTATCCCTATTTATGAGTTCATTTCTTATAATATAATTTTTGTTCACATTTTGTCTAAGTTAAGAGTCTGCATTTTGGGGTAGGTCGTTGAGCGAGGTTCGAAACCGGTTTAGCTCACCTGTTTTTCATTTTTACTTTTTATTATCATCATGAATGGTAATAATAAAATTAACTTTTGTCTGTTTATGGCAGTGATAAAGTTTTGTACCATTAAACATATCTTTATATATATATATATATATATATATATATATATATATATATATGTACACACACATACATGACACTACATATATTGGTTTTATTACAACGACCCTCACCTCTAGACGCACCTGTCACCTTTCTGATCTCAGATTCCTTTAAACAACATTTCTTAGAAAAACATAGTCACGTACATGATATTAAGCAGATATTAATTGATAACACAATAATACTTGTACATACTCAGGCAAAAATCATCTTAAGATATTGGAGGTTATCTACATTTTAAAAAAAAGTGACACACACTCAACAAATTACATTTCAAACCAGTCATAATATATTCCAAAAATGCATTCCAAAACATTGTTCTGTTGATAACATTTCTTTCTTACGTAGTCATGTAAGGCGTCATAGATCAGCATTATAAATTTACGACCAGCGTCTACTATTCCGTTATCGTCGCATAGCAAACATCTATGTAAATAAAACAGGATGTCATCTTTGACGGTGAATATCCCTGTCGTAGTGTCCAAACAACCGCTCTGATGATGTCTTAGAACAACGCAATAAAGACATATTCAAACGTTGAACAGCGTCTCTCTGTATTTTCTCCTGAAATTAAAGCCAATATACGAAGCTTCGAACGGCTCATAATAAGACATATATATTCTTTGTCTCTTTTATATAACAATACATGTCTGAATATATATATATATATATATAATTATTATTTAAAAATTATAAGTATGTTATAAAATCACTACAAAAATAGCCATTTTGTTTCAACAACCTCGGTGTTTTATCAAGTGATGATGTTGAAGATAAAATAAATGGTTTTAAAAGTTTCAAATTAATTAACGATCCTACACTAGGAGGAAACATTGTTACAAAAGCTAGAATAACCAATCAAAAACCAAGTATAGAAAGATTCAAAAGCTTGACAACAAAATCATGTTATAATAGCTATTCAGATCTTTAAAATACGGGTAATATTAAAAATAATTTATACTAACCAATAAATATAAAATTATATGATAAAATTTAATATTAAAATTAAAAACTGCCAATTTTAAAATCCAAATTTAATCACTATTAAGTTTAAAAACTACAAAATTATTGAGAAAAGAAAAAATACATCTGTTATTCACTTTATTTCTTCGTTGAAATTACGTTCGACAAGACGCTACAATATATCCGGTCATTTGACAATACATGTATATATATTTTTTTTATTCTAAAGTGTGTGAATGTGGTCTTAAACTCACGCGCAAAACAACAAAAACACAATCAGATTATAATACATAAGCACCCAGACATATTTAGATATATATATATACACACACAAAAAGCGACGAGACAGGAACATCTCTACAGCCCTTTATGAAAAAAGGAAACGGGGAAACCAACACCTATACACACACACAATTAAATGTGAATGTACTCTATATACACATAGACACCGATAAATACATGTACACACATCCACAGACAATGACCTAGACAATCAGATACCACAACCAATAAATATTTAAAACTTAAAGTATCATTAAATAAATGCTAACCACTTATTAAATTATAACTTAAGGGAGCAAATATACAAAGATAAAAATGGTTAAAAATAATATTATTTAATATATTAAAACGAAAATTCCAAAACCACAAATATCAATAAAAATATATTTTAATCATATAAGTTGATAATAGTTTCAATATATATTAGGCGAAGTCTGTGTGTGTGTGTGTGTGTGTTTATTTTATACTAGCAGTAAAGCCCTGTGTTGCTCGGGGGTTTATGTAGTTAAATTGCTTTGGGGTTTGAATTATTGAACTTACGCACGTATCCGCAGTTGTTGGGGGTCACTGATAGACCGGAAATCTCACTGGTAGCAAAATCAATGAGATCAAGGGCAACCGGTGGCAATAGGTGGCTGCTGTGTTGCTGCTCCGTGCTTACCCGAAGACTGCCGCCCGTTCATAATCAGTCAAGATTTTTAATTTTGGCAATGTAAAATAGTGGTTGCGTTTTCACTGTAGGACTCGCACCTTCACAATTAAGTCAATAAGTTTTCCCAGTTTTAAGCGGAATACGCGGGCGGTAATGTCATGCCTGTGAGTGTAATCCTATCCGGGTAGGAGTTCATGCGTTATCTCAACCCATTTGGGGTTGCAGGTAAACGTTATAAATAAGTCTGGCCGCCCATATTGCCTAACGTATGTCATAGCGTCCTGCATGCATTCATGCATGTAACGCACCCCCTAGTGTAGGTAAAGAGCAGAATGTACAGCTTCCCTAGGTCGCGGGGAGTGATTTCATTTCGAAGGCTGTCGCGTAAGTGTACGTAGGAGTCTGAGCTCAGCTGTTTCTGATGATTCCGTATAAAACAAAGCTTCTCCGATTCCATCTTAGCAGCCATGTCAACCGCAAACTGGTGGAAAAGCTCCTTGCATCTATGAAGCAGGTTGAAGTCTCCATCCCTAACCAAGAAACGGTATGTGTAGAAGGCCCTGCACGATAAGGTATTGGAAAAGGTTGTAGGTTAGTCACCCGGAGTATGAAGGGGAATGCCGAAGTGGTAGCCATCGTCACCATAAGGGAAAAGTAAAGGGTACTGCAATGCGTCATATGATTGATGTGCCTCTGAAATCCGGCGAAGATCGCCGCCTCTTGATTTGAGGACAATATCGCGAGTGCGGTCTTGCTCCCCATGTATAATAGCTGCCACTTTGTTGCACGCAGGAACATTGTAGCGGTGTTCGTATTCATCATGAGGCCGTTTGTTGGCGTCAGTTACAAAGCTGAAAGAAGGAAAGGGAGTATTTTCCAAAGCATATTTGAAACTGTGAATGTAGCTGTTAACCCCGTGAAGCATGGCCTTGAGAAGTAGTATGCTGTCTCTGCGAGGAACTCTTCGCGACGGCGGCAAAATACCAATACGGGTTTCGGCCTGTAGGTTGTAGTCTGCAATAAAGTACAGTTGAAGGAATATAGGCGTAGAGGTCTCCTCAGGCAGCAGAGACCCAATGCGGTGGTATACCTGTACTTTGAAACTGAGCATCCAACCCTCTTCTCGAACCACCTGAGCCCCGACAGAGGTCATTTGAAAGTTGTTGTATTGCCTAATTGTTTTAAGGAAGTGGTAGGAGTCGGGATGGGAGCCGACTATTAGTACCCTCAACAGGGTAGGTGGTTCATGCAGAGGTGACAATCGAACTTTGCTTGAGGAACAGCACAGACCAGCTGGCTCCCCGACCCATTTGCGGGCGTTGCAGAATTGTCAAACGTAGATCATGGACCCTACATTGATGTCGTCTCGCGTAGTTAAGTTAATGTCATGGTAGTAATTGAAAGCCAAGAAAGAACAAAAAGAGCTCCTGGGACAAGTAATATCACGGGCGGCCTCAAGGTGCTGAATGTCGCCGTTGACGGGCGCGCCTGCGGTCAAATGTTTCAGCTGCCCTCGACCTGGCAGTGGTGGCAGCATTCCTAGCATTTTGACCAGATCTAGGGAGCAGTGTCTTAGCAGTCCTACCAGCCGCTGTTGCAGCAGCCTTCCCGGGATTGACAAGCACGCCGGCGGTCAAATGCTTCAGCTGCCCTCGACAGCGGTGCCAGCATTCCTAGCATTTCGAACAGACCTACGGATCAGTGTCTCAGCAGCACTAGCGGTCGCTGTTGCAGCAGCGTCACTGGATTGACGGGCACGCCTGCGGGCAGATGTGTCTACTGCCCTCGACCTGGCAGTGGTGGCAGCGTTTCATACGTTACGAAGAAGCCTTTGATGATAAGTCTCGGAAGCCCGAGATGCAGAGGCGGTTGCTGCAGCCTGTGCGTTCATTCTCGATCGTTATGCATTCTTGAGCCTTGATCGCAACGAAGCCCTCTAGGCAGTTTTCCCAGCCAAGTAGGTGGCACGCTCCTCTTGTGACTGCAAGGCCTGCGTGAGGGCGCTGCGTTGAGTGACTTGTGATAGTCGCATTGTAGTCTGCTCCTGGGACTCATGGGCTCTTCTTGCCCTCATAGCAGCCGCTCTTGCAGACCGAATGCTAAGACGTACCCTCCTTTTTGGCGGCATGGGCAAAAGTGTTACTAATAGTGGTTGATTAGGGTTGCTTAATTGCAAGAGTACAAAGTCTAACTTAGTATTGCAAAGCGTGAGCCAGAAACGGGAAGACGTGTATTTAAGTAAAACAGCTGAATAAATTGTTTATGGTAGTTGAAAAAATGTAGTTAAACAGACAAACTTGCGGTAGGAGGAAGGATCAGTTGAAGGAGCCTATCATATCAACCAGATAGCGGCGAAACAGGAGCAGAAGTGAGACCTTCGCCCCACAGCTGTGCACAGCAGGTTCAAATGCGAAGTATTATCGACCAATCGGTTGTGCCTATCAGTGAGCGTCCTAGGGCCTCGAACACCAGTCAGTGACTGCGTACTGCACTCAGCCAATGAGATACCGCTATGTGAAGCATAATCACGCGTGTGTGAATAACAATCAGCTGTAGAGTCTGTAGTGTAGACGTCTCAGTTTAACATACGTTTGATTGGTGTATTCGCAAATTCCGATGAAGACAGGATTGTATCGACTTCCCTCAGGTATTAGTTGATCACAAAGGAGCTCACAGGGCAAAAGTTTTTGTCACGACTAAAGCCGATGGAGTTAATGAAAATCTCAAGCAAGTTGCGAAAAACATCGCCAAATTCAGGTAAACTCGATTTGAATGGGAAGTCAAAAGGGGTATGATTTTATCGATTTTTATCCGATAATTGAAACCGATATTGAAAACGAAAGTCAGCACCTTAATACTGTCGGTAAATACTAAGCTCAACAGGAATTTTGCTGAAAGTTCTTCACCATTTGCGAAAAATATAGCCAAAACTCAGCTAGACTGAACTTGAATCGGATGTCCCAAAGTGATCGATTGTATTGATTTTTTCCAGTAATTGATATCGATATTAAAAATGAATGTCAGTACCTCATAACTGTTGATAAAAACAATGCTCAACGTAATTTTGGTGGAAATTCTTCGCTATTTGCGAAAAATATCGTCAAAAGTCAGTTTGACTGGATTTGAATTGGAAGTCAAAAGTGACATGATTTTATCGATTTTTTTCCGATAATTGATACCAGTATTGAAGAAAAAGGTCGAAAAATCCGAAGACGTCAAGTACGAATGCCGTAAATTTCCGATCTATGTGTGAATCTTCATGCCAATCGGACGAACGGTTTGCTCAGGATGAGGTAACAAATTGACAAACACACAGACACACTAACAGAATGCCATTTATAGATACAGATATAATATTATAATTACTTTTTTTCAAAGAAATATGATTCCTTCGCTACACAGGAATTACCATGCTTCAAAAACAAGCTAAAACCTTCCAAATATTCAAAAAATCCCTTGAAAATGAAAGAGAACTAGGTATTTTAATTTAATTTCCATAAATGAATTGGAAGTTTTAGCTTCTGTTTTTGAAACGTGGTAATTCCTGTGTAGCGATGGAATCATATTTTTTTAAAAATATTATAATCTAAGTTCTACTTGCGTATTGAACATTGTTTTTAAAAAGTAAAAACAAAAATACTAAAGAACTTCGGATCATCAATCTAACGGTCCTTTCCTATTTTATCAATATATTCAGACACACACACACACACACACACACACACACATATATATATATATATATATATATATATATATGAGTGGACACTGAGGAGGTCAACATCGTGTGGTGACAATCTGTTAGATGCTTGAAGGCTATCTTCCGGTCATTAAGTATGAAAGAGTCTGCTGTCACTCAATGTTGACCCTCAGTGTTCACTCTTATATATACATGCGGACTATTCATGATATTGAGCACTTTTACCCGCAAAGGTAAAGTTTACCTTAAAACTATATATTTTTTCATCATACTTATAATAAAAGGAATTTAACAAAAAAAAATGCTTTATTAATTTCTACGGCCTAGTTGCTAAGATTTTGTAATGGTACATGGTTATGCTTGTTCTAAAAGTTGCTAGACAAAGAAATATAAATCTGGCATCAAATTTAATCATATCTATCTGTTTTATGACATTTTCGACTGAGTCATTCTTTGCAAAAAAAAAAAAAGGTAAAATGAGAAAGAGGTGACAGTGAGCGTCATTTAAAAAAATAAATTAACAGATTTTCCAACTGATAAATAACGGAAAATTAATGTTGCGTGACCTCAGAAGTGCCTATATATATATTATATATATATATATATATATATATATATATATATATTATGAATATATATATATATATATATATATATATATATATATATATATATATATATATATATATATATATATATATATATATATATATATATATATATATAATATATATATATATATATATATATATATATATATATATATATATATAATATATATATATATATATATATATATATATATATATATATATATATATATATATATATATATATATAGAAAATATAGAAAATAGGAAGGAACTGGTTAGGTAAATAATCCAAAGTTCCTTAGTATTTTAGTTATTATTTTTAAAAATAGTGCTCGATACAAAAGTAGAGCATAAATATAATTATTTATTTAAAATATGATTCCAAATCGCGACATAAGAAGTCCCATGTTTCAAAAACAAGA
>CAHIKZ030004577.1:1210000-1230000 GCA_903632075.3 Acanthosepion pharaonis | reverse complement strand
TTAAAAGAATTACTAGAGTTCTTGTGGAAGAAAAGTTGTAGGATGAGGACTGAAGTGGAGTAGCAAGGAAAGGCATGAAACAATGAAATAAGAAATATGTGGATACAAAGGAATGATAGCTGTAGACGAATGAGCCGGAAGTAGGGAAGGAGTAAGTGAAAAATGCATTGGTGAAGAAGTCTTAGAGTAAGCTGAGAGAATAGGAAGAAGAAAGAAATAAAATTTGAGAGAAGAATAGATGGTAAAATGATCGGGAGATGAAAAGAGGATAATAAAATTAAAAGAAAAAGATAAAAAAAGAAAGGAATTTGGAGATGGATTAAAAGGGAAAGATGTGAGAGTAAAGAAATAGACGAAGAAAGAGTAAAGATAAAAATGAATGCTTAGAATAGTAGAATGAGAAAAAAGACGATGGTAAATAAAAAAAAAAACACACACACACAGAGGAGAAGACGTGATGAAAGCCAGACATTTGCTAACGAATGAACAAGATCAGGGTAAGGAATGAATAAGACCAGGGTAAGGAATGAAGAAGATCAGGGTGTGGAATATCGCGAAAAGAAATCAATAGTCACACTGCTAAATATAGAAAAAGAACGAAATATCTGTGATTCATTTTCTACCCCCTCAATTTGGAATGTACAGTCGCCTGAAACAGTGTCACCTCGACCGTGTTCCCATTTTTAATTTTCTGATTCTTTAATTTTTTTTTTTTCTTCTTAATTTCATTTTTCTTTTCTCCTTTGTTGAAGGAGTTAATGATTTAAATCTGAGTACGCGGAAGTGACTTAGAGGGTAAGGGTACAGAAAAATAGCAACAGCAGCGAATTAAGTTCAACTTTCGGTTGGTGATGTTATCAGTAAATGCTATCTTGAAAAGGATAAGTCCACTTCACACTTTAGTTACTCAGCTATCTCAGATACAAAGATCTCGCCAGTGACATTCCACGATTTTTGCGAGAGAGGTCAAATACTTAGATAAAAAAAAATGATAACTCCTTTATTTGCCTATATATGAATAATCTGTATACAAAATGTTGTTATCATTTAAAAAACGTACACTTTAAAAGCATATATTAATATACAAAAATATATTCTTAAAAAAGCAGGAGCGAGAGCCAGTATAATAAAAAGAAAAATATTTACCGTAAATTGGTGAATCGAAAAATATTTCAAGAAAACAAAAAACGTCTAACCAGGTATCGCTCCTCGTTCTTCAGAGCTCAATCAAAGACATGATATATATGTGCACAACGACTAAAAATAAGGAAAGTAAAAAATGCATTTAAACCTAGTAATTTGCCTTCTGATTATAGAAAGAAGATTGAATTGAGATTGCTGGAGAATATTAATATTTATGGAATTGAAAGTGTTTGAGATTTATTCTAAACTATTTCAATCCAAGCGAGATGATAATGTCACTAGGGATTGCAGTGAGGGAAAAAGAATAAGAAAACTTTAGTGTGGAGGGTTTTTAAAAGATTGTAGTTATCAGGGAAGCAAGAAATCAGAAGGGAGTTCCCCTGATGAGAAATGAAGGAAAAGAAACTTTAAAAATAGAAGTGGCGATTGCATCTAGCTATCTGTCTATATAAGATGAGGTATTATGTACACTATTTACATTATTTGGATTATTGTCCTCAACTTTGTCGCCATATTTATTACAATGTTTCGGTCTTTCATTATCTGTGTATATTTCTGAGATGAGGTATTATGTACACTATTTACATTATTCGGACTATTGTCCTCATCTTTGTCGCCATATTTATTACAATGTTTCGGTCTTTCATTATCTGTGTATATTTCTGAGATGAGGTATTATGTACACTATTTACATTATTCGGACTATTGTCCTCATCTTTGTCGCCATATTTATTAAAACGTTTCGGCAGTTATACGCTCCAGATTTCTTCAGGTGGTTGGAATGTCGAACTGAACCCTTCATTTCGATCACTTAAGTAGGCTGTACCCAAAGAATGTGATTTCAATACACGGCTAAGGCAGTGGAGAACTTGGAGAGGGGAAATAACTGATACTTGACATCAATGAAAAAAACATGGTACGTGGAACTACAACAGTCTACCCCAGTTAATTCCCCTCTCCAAGTTCTCTACTGCCTTAACCGTGTATTGAACTCACACACTTTGGGCTCTGCCACAGGATCTAACCAACGCCTTTATCCACTGTGCCATGTGTCCTTGTATAAAATACATGTATGTGAGTTGATGTATACTGTCCAAGTTTTTGCTTCACCTCTGCTGTGGCCAGGTATTGAACTCACAATTCTTTGGGTTAGTGTCACTGGATTACTTCAACTAACTCTTTTATCCACTCTGGAGAGTTGATTTACTAAAGGGTAATAACCGAAACTGAGATATCCGGAAGAGGCATGGCACGTGGAACTAGAACAATATACAACGGTGGACGAAATAAAGAGTTCCGTTCCAAATTCCAAAGAATATCATCTGAAGAAAGCTATAGGGTACAACGGCCGAAACGTCGTAAATTTGACAATAAAGATGAGGACAATACTCCGAACAATGTAAACAGTGTAAATAGTAGAAAGACTCGAACGTCGACTTCCAGAAAAAAAATGTTTATTTTATGTTTCATACACGCAAAGATGGGCCCGTTCAGTACTTATATACAGTTTAACCCGGATATAAGTGAGTTGTCGGGACCGGAGAAGAAGTCTCTTATATCCGGGTTTCTCTTTTATCCGGGTTTGGTCTATTTTGTTTAGGTAAGTATGGGAACACTTTGGGACCAGAGAAAATCTCTCTTATATCCGGGTCTCTTATATCCGGGTTACTGTATATATATATATATATATATATATATATATATATATATATATATATATATATATATATCGAGTTACAAAAGGACTGAAATGTCCCGGATAGCAACAAACACTTTCTGAGAAAAAAAAAGTTAATGAACATTCAAATGTGTTTTTCAATACGTTACTATAGATTTCTCCCTTAAGGTACTCGGTCATTTGGCCGACGGGCATTTGGCCGACGGGCTTTTAACCGAATGGATATTTAGCAGAAAATGTAATGGCGTACTTACATGCATATCACACTCTTCATCGTAATGTGATAAATATATTTATATTATTTACTGTATTGATTTATAATTTTTCGTTTTTTTTTTTTTGACAGGCTTTTTCCTTTTAAATCTATTCTGTATATAATATTTTACTTCAAATATTGCTGTAAGATGATAAGCATTTTGAGAAAAAATACATTTTACTACAACAAAATCTTAAGCTTTTACGATATGAAAGATCTTTCAATTTCGCTTCTAATGATCATTATCTTAAATGGATGAACTAGCTTTTATCTTACTGTTAAATATGAATTTAAATAATTAGCTGCTACTTTTTACCCAAATACACTCAAATATTTTTAAAAATACTAATTTCAATAAACAAATAATGAAATAAGAAATCTTTTAACTTTAGATTTAATAATTTAATCACTTGAAATTCAGTGGTAATTATTAGCCCTATTCTACATTATAATACTGATAATTAAAATATTTAAAGTATTGCTTGTTACTATTTTTAATTGTACTTTTTCGGTGAAATCTCTGTCGGCCAAATTTTTCTCGGCCAAATGCCTGTCGGTCAAATGTCCGGCCACGCTCTTTTAGTGTTTGTTTAAGGCGGGGGGGGGACTAGCTGGGATAAGGGGAAGAGATTTGAAATCGCGCCGGACATGTTTCTCTTCTTTTTATGCTTTTTTTCATTTCACAAGTGCCGTTACTGAATAATTATTATGAAGTACTTTCGTGACTCGTACAAACACTTTGAATACCGGGAAATTCGTCATCATTATAATAATTATTATCAAGATATTCGCATAAGAAGTACAAGCGGAAATGCTACTGTCTTCTACGTACTGATATTATTCGAGTTATATTGTATTCATTACGTATGAAAACTGGTTTAAGGTCAGCTGAAAATCATACTTTTTAAATCTCCAGCACCTTCTTCAGTATTCTTGCTTAAACTGATATGACTTAGACAATCTCAATACTTTTGCATATTACCATGTTTTCCATTCCTATTAATAGTGTTTTTATTCATTGATTTGTTTTTTACGCCTTATCACCGTTTTTAATGTTATTTGAAGCCAGACATATGTTTTGGGGATAATGATTTACTTAATTTAATGGGTTTCCATTCGCGATGAGATTGTTATATTCATTTACGAACTAATATACCGATGGGAAAGGTATAAATCCATCTCTTCATCACCAGCTATGGGTTAATTAGTAAAACTTCTTTCATTAAATCATAATTATCTTCAAAAAATTATAACCTTCTAAAAATATATTCTGATTTTGAATAACCTCCAAAGGGTTGCTAAGCCGTCAAAAATAATCAATCAATCAATCAATTATATCTTTCGTAATGTCATAGACTTTTTTGAAGAGACCACCTAATTATTCAAACGATTATTGATAATACAGTCAACGATGTAATTATTCGCACACCCATCAATTTTTCATATTTTTTAATCCATTTCTCAGAATCTAATGCCTGTATGGTGCCAAGTTTTTTATCGGTTAATAAACCCAAAACAAGTAATATGAACCTCAATATTCAGAACAATAGGTTAAATGCAACAAAATTGACAGGCGAATTATGCAAAATAGGAAAAGACAAAATTGTTCGCACGGTAGAAAATATCGTTTTAAATTGATTGATTTGTGTAAGTATAAGTAATTTACATAATTATTTTATCGGTGAAGCCTTCTAGACTATTTATTCAGGAGAATATTTGTGATAATTCCAGCAAAGGAATTATCACGTGTTGCATATAATGTCACCATTGTTATTCTTACCTTAATACGATGGGGGAGACAAAGAAGCTTAGCGTTGATTTGAAACAGAGAATTATTAACTTTCACAAGTCAGGAAACAGTTTCAAACCTGTTAGCTATCCCTAGATCTACGGTACAGTCCGTTATAAAGAACTTTAAACAGTTTGGCACGACAGAAAATTTGCCTGGGCGTGGAAGAAAACCCAAATTGTCACCGAGAACTGCACGAAAACTGTCACGAAGTTAATATAAGCTCATGAGTTGTTTTGAAAGACATCGCCAAAAGTTTGGATACGTGGTTATCAGTGTAAGTACTCGCACAATACAACGTTTATTTTATTATTATTATTATTATTATTTTTTTTTTTTATAGAATTGGTTTGTAAACTAACCACGACAAACACCCCTTCACAAGCCATAACACATTGTTACTCGGTTTAAATTTGCGAAAATATTCTTGAAAAAAGAAAATTGCTTTTGGGACTTAGCACTGTGGAGTGACGAAACAAAAATTGAACATTCTGGACATAATGATGTACAGAGGATTTGACGCAAGAAAGGTGAGTCTTTCTTCACAAAGAACACAGTGACAACATTAGAACATGGAGGCGGCTTAATGATGTTTTGAGGTTGTTTTGGCTCAAGGAGGATGGACAGTTAATTTCGATAAGAGGAATAATGAAATCTGCAGACTATATCAAAATTATTGATGAAAATCTACAACTATCAGCGCAAAATCTTCATCTAAGTCGCCGATTTACTTTCCAGCACAATAATGATTCCAAACATGTCTAAATTAGGGAATGTATGACTTCAGAAAAAGATTATAATTGTCATGGCCTTCAAATAGCCCTGATTTGAAACCTAGTGAAAATCTATGTACGAATTGAAAATTCGAATAAATCGTCGGTCACCAAAAAATCTTCAGGAATTAGAACGGCTGACCATTGAAGAATGGAAGAAAATCCCAGAAAAGACTTGTTCAAATCTCATCAAAAACTTTAGAAAACGATTGCAGTAAGTTATAAAGTTATAAAAGATGCTATTGACTGTTAATATTGTGAAAATCTTTTTTCTATTTTTTATACTGCACGAATAATTTTGTCTTTTCCTATTTTGCATAATTCACCTGTCAAATTTGTCGTATTTAAGCTTTTCATCTGAAAATTGAGTTTTATATTCATTTTTTGTGCCTATTAACATACAAAAAACCTGGCATCACATGAGCATTAGATTCAGAGAAATGGATAAAAATATACAAATTTCATGGATGTACAAATAATTTCGTCGTTGACAGTATTTCTGCGATAATTGTTGATACTTTTCAAACTCCAATCGACTGTGTATAATTAAGGCGCTAAACACATTGAAATAGAGACCTTTTTAAATTACCAACGCTGCGTTCTGTTTCCTAACAGATTAAATTTTGACCAATCGGCAATAAGGTAGCTGAGTTCAAAATTTTATTTTGATTAATCAAAAAAAAGTTTAATGTAATGAAAAGTAGGATTTAAATTAAATCGTTATAGTTAATTTGCATTCAAATAATATCAATATCAGACTCCCGAGACGAAATACTTCAGACTATGGTGTAATAAGACTATTTTGGATGTCTTCGTTCCGAATTCAACAGCAAGTGTCCTGAACGGTTTCTGCTAACAGGGATTCATTTACTGATGAACGAATTAAAAAACGATTTGAACTGATTTTTATTAGATGTTTTTTTGCGAATTTTGCTGTCGTGTTTTCTGTCAGTTATTAAATCTAGACGACTTTTTTAATGATCCAACGAGTCAGTCTTCAAATGCGCAAAAATCAATTCAATACCACATTCATTCAGATTAGATCAATTTCGCCAGTTGAGCCTTTTACAACTCGTAAACGCCATATATATATATATATATATATATATATATATATATATATATATATATATATATATATGAAGAAATATAGTCTTAAGATGTGCTATATTTATGGGATAAAGTGCTCAATATCAGACATAGAGCGCGTGTAAATATAAAAATAAACATAAAGTCAACACTTCGAGGCGACAGTCTGTTTCATGCTAGATGCAATCGTCAGGCCACGAGTACTGTTTTTTTTTCTCAGCTATATATATTTTTCCCGTATATATATATATATATATATATATATATAAATAGCCAAGAAAAATAACAGCACTCGTGGCCTAAATTGCATCTAGCATGAAACAGACTGTCGCCTCTAAGTGTTGACTATGTTCATATATATATATATATATATATATATATATATATATATATAACATTTTTTATTTTTATACGTTTTTTTATAGATACAAATATTTAAGTAAATGCTTTGTTCATAATAAACAGTATTAACGACGTTTACCGACCTGAATGTCTGAGAAATTTTCATAGAATATATGTTTCCTCCGACAGAAATGGAACCTGTATCCTATATGGAACCGTCACAGGCGATCCCATTATTGAATTAAGTGGATCACGTCATCATAGATGAAACGCATAAGTAGAAAGTATTTGTGACGCATGGCTTATCATCTCTCAGTTGCGTCTCTGTCCTTGGACAGAGTGCACTCAGGGACTTCTCTGTCAAAGGACAGAGGGGCAACTGAGAAAATAACACTGAGAGGTGCTCAGGCCTGGGGAACAGCTGCCGTAGGCCGAGCCCTTCCATTACACCAGAGGGAGGGATTGGTGTTCGCACCGAGGACAGCGCAACTGACGGTTGCGGGGGCTGTGGGGAATTTTTGTTCCTTGCCCGAGTGTACGCGCTCGGGTCCCCACTTTAAAACGACCTTGTGTCACATCTCGTTCTGGTGAGGGAACGAGTAAACACGGTGACCACTAACGATCGCTGTTTCTAGTCTATCCTCTATACTATACGGATCTGCATTTTTAGTCTATCCTTTATTACTATTCGTATCTCTTTTTCTACTCTCCTTTCTATTACTATACATACCGCTATTCTCTACTCTATTCACCATATTATTTCTTTAATCTGATCTCTATAAGGTGGTTACTTTCTAGCGAATATTATCGAACAAATACTATTAGTGCGTGTGATATTCGAAGGCGTCTGACAACAGTATTGTTCAACGGCGTCATAATAGGCGTATCTGCGATTACAAAGTCTCTACTACAATGAGCATTATGAAAGTGACAACGAGTATCCGTTGGCATTACAAAAGTGGCAACGAGTGTTCGTTGGCATCCCAAAAATAACAAAGAAAGGGACCAAGGGAAGGAACAATATTTATATTTGGCATATTTATTTCGTCATTGCATGAAGTGAGAACAAAAAAAGTCCAACAAATGAAAAAACATCTCTTGGCACGTTAAAACACGAGAGCTAGTTCATCGTAATAGTTTTTTCATTACTTTTAACGTAATACTTCGATCCCTTAAAACCTTGTTCAATCTTTACAAAGCATCATCCTTTGTTACTTTGCGAGTTCTAATATCAATGTCACATGTTCCGTTGTCTTTTATTACACCACTCTGATTCTTCGATTAATGTAGTTGCTTCTCTCTGACACCCGACGCGTAACTAATACCTTCTAATTAGACAATATGCAATGGCGGATTTAAAAAAAAAAACAACAAAAAAAATATTCAATAATAAGAATTATATTAAAAAGTCAAAAATAGGCCAGTAAAAGTAATACACTAAAATTTTCATAAACAGAATGAAAAATGCTCTTTATGTCTTCGTCGTCTTCGGCTTTATCACGTATCTAAGAATTGAATTCCTTCTTTGCTGATTGTTTTTATTATGATGCTGGTGATTGATGACGACATTCATCACCAACGTGCAGCTTCAGAACTAAAACCTTCCAGTTTCACCAAAACATGCTCCCGCTGTCCATTTCCTATCGCCGTTTGGCTTTACTGGAGTTTGTTGAATGTGAAAGAAAATCAGAGTAGAAAAATGTACCGATGGCGTGAATTTGTCATCAACTTGCCAGGAAGTGATCCACACGCTTGATTTCATGACCTTCCTCTAACGGCACATATGGAATGAGACATGCAAAATCCAGTTATGAAACTGCAACGGACTGCTGCTGACTCATAATTTTGAGTGACGCCTTCTGTAGCCCTCTTCATCCGCTGGTTCAGTCGTTTATATCTGTTGTAGTCATCATCGTCCGCTAGTTCCATTGATGGGGTCCTTGAGGTTAGTCACACTTACTATGGATCCTCGTCTTCGATCTTGGCGCCAATGGAGGCCTTATCTGTAGTTTAGAACTTCCAACGGCATCGTTCTCATAATCACTGGATCACGCAAGTCCCTCCACCACGACAAGTTGGAGGTCTTACTCTGGATATATATATATATATATATATATATATATATATATATATATATATATATATATAATTAAGACAGGTCGATTTTAGAACCGTGGTATTGCACTTTATTTGAATGTTGGAGCTTGACCTGATAAATAATGACAAACTATTTTCTTCTAGATCGTTACCGTATTTTAAGAAACAATTTAGTATCTGTCTATATCTCTGAGATTGGGTATTATGATTACTTGCGTTATTTACATTATTCAGAATGTTATCCTCATCTTCATTGACATATTCTCAATGTTTCAGCTGTTGTACGTCCCTGGCCTTCTTCAGAATCTGTCTATATCTCTGATATTAGGTATTATGATTACTTGCGTTATTTACATTATGCGAACTGTTATCCTCATCTTCAAAACGTTTCGGCCGTTGTACTCTCCAGCCTTTTTAAGGAGATTGGAATTTCGAATCGAACCCTTTATTTCGTCCACCGGGGTAGGTTTTTCTAGTTCCACTTGCCATGCTTCTTCCGGATGTTTCAGTTATTTTCCTTTAACACAACTCCCCAACTTATTTTTTTTTTTAGTTCTCCACTGCTGGAGCCTAGTATTGAACTCACAACTGTTTGGGTCTAGTCTAAACATTATCCACTGGGCCATATCTCCTTGAATATAGTAATGAAGGTGATGATCAGTGAAAACCTTATAGCACAGCCTTATAAAATTTATAATTTACTGAAGCTTTACAAATTGTATGTGAACAAGATGCATGGCACAAGACTATTATTACTAAATAATTGTGCCATCAAATGTTAATTAATTTCAAAGGGAAATTATACTGAACAATTTAGCTATATTATAATGTAATATGTCATACAAAGCAGTATGTGACGTCGTCCCCCCTGGTCGCAGCGTCGACTGTGTCGTTCGATCCCGTTCGCGACGCCAACTGTGACGTGACGTGGTCCAGGGTTCTGATCCTATGGTCACGACACCAGTTGTGACGTCTTTGCCGCGGCGTCAGCTGTTCGCTCCTCGCTGCTACAAGTGTGACGTTCTAACCCTTTGGTTAGATGAATACCAGCCTCGTCGTTCTCAACTCGCTTCCAACACCTGGTTACTAGGGTAACTGTACTGATCTCCGGTCTGCCTACCCACGTTGTGATTAGATCTTAGACAGACGGGATCAAACAGCCGCAACGGGAATCTCTTGCCGCAAAGGGGACTAATGAACAAGGCCCGCCGTCCGCGCTGCAACTCCAACTCCAACTTCGTCCGAGGCGCAACCCCAACTGATTTCTGTCGATTGGGGTCCTGCTTTTATTGAGGCAGTCAAAAACTGGGGTGGGTCTGTCGGCGCCAGGGTTTTCTTGATAATTCTAAAGACGTATTATTTCTGATTAGGGATTTTCCATTATCGGTAACTTACTTTCCTCCTACTTCCTTACTGTGCCTCTGGGGGGAGGCGTATACCCGCTTCCCCTGGTCCTTCATATCAGGTGACCGCTCTCGACCAATGGGGTCCTGGTCCGGGCATCTTTCCTCCTCCCTCGCACATCATGTGACCGCTCTCGGCAATGGGGTCCTGGTCGGGTGTCTCTCCTCCTCCCTCATGTATCACGTGACCGCCCTCGGCCAATGAGACGCTGGTCGGTATCTTTCCTCCTTCCTTCGTGACGTCTCTAATCGGGCGTGGACAATCCGTGGCTTTGTTCTGGGGAAGAAACACCTTGCTTAAAAAAACAAAATTTAAATTGTCCTTTTCGTACGAAAATGACCATCCAATTTCTTTTACACGTGGTATCTGTCAAAACAGCCTATCGCTAATTGGATACGATCTAAGAAAAGAATTTCTTAGACCTGTCGGCGGCCGTCTGAACGCAACAACATATTTCATTCTCCCCGGCCGATAATAAAAATCTGTATTATCTCAAAAAGCGACATCACCTTGGGTGGTTTTTTTTTCAACTCTAGAAATTGTCTGGGTTCTTGTATTAATGCTTTGTTTTTCATATCCTTAGATACACTTCCCCATCTGTTACCTATCATCTCAATGACATCCTTTTCATTTGTTACTTATCAATATTTTTTTTTCATTGTCCCTAAAAATTTTATTTCTTCAGCCAAATTGATAACAACTCCATCTTTCGTGGACACCGAAAGTAGGTCATGGCTTGACCTGATATTTTGACATCTGATATGTGCCAGTCGAGCGTGTGTTTTTCGCTTACGACCTGGTTTCGTATTATTTATTTTCTCCTTTCTTTCCTTTTCTTTTTCTTTCTTTCTTTCTCTCAGATCGCCTAAATGTAAAGAAAAATTATTCCTAACCCTGAAATTTTTCATCTCTAAATAACTATCAAATGGTTAACAAACCGAAAAAAAAATAAATCGTATATTTATGAATATCTCCTTTCAGTTTTCCAATCATGCATGGTGCTACAAGTAGTTTTAGTGTGATTTTCAATAAACAATGCAAATTTAAAAGATTTTGTCATATAATATGTGCCTACTGATATTATGGTGATATATACACTTTTATCTTTTTTTTTTGTTTTTATTAATAACGATCTAACGAATTATATAACAAATCTTATACTTTCTAATTAAAAAAAAACAAAAACTTTTTACCTATCAAATCCAGTAAAAAATACATATTTTCCTTGTGGTGATTTATAATTACAATTCTGGTTTGAATATATTTTCCATTCAATGTATCTAATACAAAAGATATCAAATTTATTTGGATTTATTCTTGAAATAGTAAAATGTTGAACTCCAGTTTGTAAGCAAAACCTGCGAGAAATTAGATATTTCTGTACCTTTTTCCGACGATCTTTAAAATTAAATACTAAATTAATTGGTAGAAAAAGGCGTAGAAAAAGAATGAATGAATTAATCATCCTATTATATGAATATAAATGGCTGAAATAAGTGCAGGTTATGACGATATGTAAGATAGATAATGGTTGACTAGTTTTTAAGAGGTTAAATTTGTACTGATCAAGGAAATATCCACACGGGAGTCTGTTCTACAAAACAGTGGTTCTTGGGAAGATAGTGTATGAGTAACTTTTCTACCAATGAAATACAAAGTGAATGAATATTATTTGATTCTGTTAATGTTTGGTCCTAGCTATGAATGTCTGAACTGGTGAAATTATGAAATAATCTGTGGTCAATCTGCAAAGAATAACTTCGTGGAATGGATATACGAAGTACTAACATGTGCACTGGTTCATGTTTCATTGGGAAAATACGGAAAAAAGTAAATAATAACGGAATTACTCGTTTTATTTCAATTAATTTGCATATGGGTGTAAGTAATTTCTTAATTCTACTAGTTGATGAGATCTACTAAATTTATTTCAGTCTAATTAAACTCAGTACGAACAGCTTAGTAGATCAGCTTGCCAACTGTATCTTGACTAAAGGTAAACTCTGTCAGAATCCTTAAAAATGATATTTAACAAAAACGTCCTTTTGGCAGTCAACTTTCTAACATTGATTTATCCTTTTCAAAATGGTTACACATCATTCAACGAGTTCTAGTCAATACGGAAACCTGTCACAAATTCAAAGGTCAAAAGTTATAGCTCTAATCAATTTTATCACATTAAAAAGGGACGCACTGAACAAGTATTGTTCTTCTGTGCTAATTTAAATATATGAAAAAAATCAATAAATTACATTCTTGAGCTAAATATATTCCATGGTATCTCAATTTATTTAAGGCAAATATAATAAATAATCTAGATTTTAATACAAAAATAATTTTTAAATGATAGCAAATGACCCTTTTTCTAAAGAACTCATGTTTTAGAAATCGTAAAACTAGAGCGTTGTTTAAAATTTGCGGAGAGAACAAAAAATATTTTACGACCAGAAAAATGGAGGCAAGAGGTCTATTCTCCGGAATTAGCTTTACAATTTTTATTCTGCTTTACTATTTCTTTGTGTTTCTATATTAATGTCACAATTAACATTCCTGTCTGGTCATTATGACTAAATTTTGTTCAGGCCAAATTCTAATAAAAAAATTTGAATATTGTTAATGATATTATCATTTCTGAATACAGGTTTATAGTTCGACGCCATCACGCACTCATCAAGATAACCCGAATAATTTTGGTCATGGAAAGAGGTTTAAAACTTTTACGAGAATAGAAAATTCGGTGATCGAATTATATGTAATTAGGATGAGATTAGAACTATTTGAAATTCTGGAATCGGTTCTTTTTTATTTTAAACCGAATTATGTGGACAAGTAATATTTTCCGGTTGATTTATTACTATATTTTAGCCAATAGGTACTTTACTATTTTACCGTTATCTACTGGGGTGGGGGGGCGTGATTTGACCGTAAATCATCGTGGAAAGGTCAGTACTTAGATGGGGGACCGCTTGGGAACACCTGGTACTGTAAGCCCCCAAGTCCAACCCTTACCTCACAGTCGGTGGGGGGTGTAAACGACCAGTGTCAGAGTTATGCCGCCGGAACTTCGTTCTGGCAGGCCACCCAAGGCGGACGGGTCTGACACACGCCGGCTAACAAGGGCTCTGGTGAAAATCAGGGCGTCTGCATCGGTAACCGGCGGCTTCTGGTCGTTCTATCTCTGCGTCTGTGTGAACCCCCTGCGGCAAAGCAAGAACGTTATCCGAGTAGGCCTGGGTACCCTACTTCTGTAATTTATCCCAGAATCTTCTTCTCATAACAGGAAAAAGCCGGCTTAATCCGCCCAGGGTGAATGCCGCATCAGTACAGTAGTAGTACAGTAGTACAGTACGGGCGGGGGAGAAAGAAATGAATGTAGAATGTCGACTTGTTACTCACTACCGTTAGCACAGCAAATTGTGAACAAGAGAAAAAAGTTTGGAAATTCAAAAAAAAATCTTACTGTCCAACTTGAATCTAAAAATAAACTCTGTCTATAACTCTGAGATGAGGTATTATCATTATTTACATTATTCGGACTATTATGCTCATCTTCATTGACATATTCACAACGTTTCGGTCGTTGTATGCTCCGCTCTTCTTCAGGTGACTGGAATTTCGAACCGAAGCCTTTATTTTGTCCACTGGGGTAGATTGTTCTAATACCACGTGTCATGCCTCTTCCGGGTGTCTCAGTTATTTCCTTTAACTCAACTCTCCAAGTTTATTTTATTTTATTTTTTATTTATTTATTTTTTGTTCACCGCTGCTGTAGCCTGGTATTGAACTCACAGCACTTTGGGTCTATTCACTGGATCTCACCAAGATCTTTATCCATGTGTCTGAAGAAGCCGAAACGTTGTGAATATGACAATGAAGATTAGGATAACACTCCGAATAATGTAAATAATATAAATAATTATCATACCTCATGTAAGTAATGTAAATAAAAATAATGTCTTTATTTTCTTTCTTTTATCCAATATTCACCCAATATAATACTGAAGAGACAGTCAATATGAACGGTAACTGAATGAGGTGAGTGGAATGGACGTAAGTAGGAAGTGAATATTATAAGGATATAGCGGTTACATAACGATTGAAATGATTTGAAGACGACTAAGATGGATTGGGATTCTGAGGGAGTTTAAGAAAGCATCCATGTAAGTGCGTGTCCTATAAATCAGTTTTTTCTTGGGAAGCAGCTGTCTGGAACTTCCTCCTTATTAATGGAATACGAAGAGAATGAGAATGATTCAACCCTATGGATGTGGCATTGTGGGTCTTAAGTGTAATGGTCAGACGTGGTAGAACTAAAGAATAGATTTCATGAGAACATTTGTCATAAAACAGCGATAAAGTAGAGATCATTATACGAGGTGTGTCAATGGGAAAGTGGTTGTAGGTTTGTAAATAATTCATTCATCGCGTAAACGATTTTAAACTTTGCCATGACTGGAAAGTCTTTCTTCTCAGTGCTAATTTAATTGCTTTTTAATCAATAAATTAGATTCTAGGAGTTAAATCTATGAAAATTCTATGATGCCTCATTTTACATTCGGCAAATATACTAATTAATATATAAATTTTAATACAACAATAATTGATACACGATAAAACGTAACATCTTCATATATTAAAAATCCTAATTCAAGGACAGGCTTAAAGTTAAGAGAAGACAGGATAAAAAAAATTAGTCACCGGAAAAAAGGAGACACAATTTCTATTCTCAGTATTTGCCATTTCAATTTTTATTCCCATTTACGAATTCTTTGTTCTTTTACAATAACGTTCACAAGTAGCATTCCTGTAGTTTGGATATTAATTAGTTAAATTTTGGTCAGAAGTTTTATTCATGTTTTAAATTTGTTGTTGTACTTCTTTATGTGCCGTGTCCCTTCAAGACGTAGGCAATCATGGCCCTCCACTTTTCATTTCCTTTGTTGCTCTTAATAAATTTTGTCTTTTTACTATTTCTCCCAAACCCTCTTCTACCATCCATTTACTCAAGCCCATCAAGTAGGTTACACGCTGCTTTTCTATGTTACTTTTTCCCTCAAGTTGTCCTGTGAGTATCAGATTTTTGAAGCCCCCTGTTCTCATCATGTCTGCCTGAAATTTCAGCTGCCTCTTCCTGATATTAATTATAAGTTTCCTTTTTGTTTCCATTTTCTGTAAAGTCTCGTCGTTGCTCACGTATTCAGTCCATATCCTCAACATCCTTCTGTAGAACCATATTTCTCATGCTTCAAGTAAAGCTCTGTAGTCTGATCTTCAGGGCACCCTCTTTAAGAGAAACCAAACAAAATTTCTCAAATTTTGATTATTGAAATCGACTTCAAATGGAATGGAAATCTCGATAATTGAATTACACTTCCTGAGATTGAAATGCAAGGAGAATATAATAATAATCATATTACATATTCGCCAGAATCTATTTATCTATTCTGCCACTCGTGCAAACATCTTAACTGATACTTCTGCTGTGTATTTAAAGATTCTTGATAAAATCTAAAGAAGAATCTGCAATGTTATCGATTCTGACTTGGCATCTTGGCTTCAGTCACTTTACTACGCAACTTCCCTGTGCCTTTTCTAAATAGGTTCTTGGTAATTGTTCTGATAAACTTTCCTCTATGGTACCAAGATTTATAAATTTTAGCACAATACTAGATTCACGGCTAGGTGTCAATATTTTACCGTTGAAATGGTTGGATGAAACCCTAAGTTCTATGCTAAGATTTTTTTCTCACGTACTTTTCGCTTGCGAAACTCTCTTCCAGATTTTAGCTTTCCACTGTTTTTTGATCTTCAAAAATTTAAATACAATTTCAATCGTTATTTTCTTTCTTCTCAATTCCGGGCTTTTTATTGTTCTCTCTCCTTAATAATGTTTTTCCTTCTCATATTCTTTCATACTCAGTAACTCATTTTGCCTTTATTACCTTTCTTTCGATGAAGAAATTAAAAAAAGCCTATACTTCATCCCACTGTCCATTCTTGAGAATAATTACAAAAGGGGAACGATATCGTTTCTACCCCTAAAGTGATATGTTCTTTCAGTACGTCAGAGATTACGTCTCTCTGCAGATTCTTTTTACGTTTTAATATATCCACATTTTAAATTGTCATGATAGTTTAGAGATAGATGCTAAACTATTCTCCCTTTGCCTTTGATACGGTTTTGAATTCCGAATTGTCTTTTTCCTAGACTGGTTGGCAATCAAGGCTTATATAATCAATTTGCCGAGTTATTCGACCTATAGCTAGGAGTGATGTAAAAGTATCAAATGTTCAATTTACAGTGAACCAATATTATGTCTGAATTTATATGTCTCTTAAGGAACTGCGTTCCTGATCAAACCAAATTCATGAATAATTGTATTGGACATACAACTATATGCCTATACAGAAAAATCATGTTACAATTCTCTGCCTATAGCTTAATTAGTAATCATTTAAACATACGCGGAAAAGGACGTAACGAGTCACAAGAAAACTTCTTCCACTCTGTCACACACACACACACACATACACACACACACACACACATATATATATATAGAGAGAGTTTTCTCTCGCACTTCTCGCTTGTGGAATTCTGTGAGGTCCTTGCTTTCCAGTCAATATTTATCTTCGAAAAGTTCGTTGCACTGTCAATCGATATCATTTGTCTTAATTCCTGTTTTTTTATTCTTCTCATTCCATAATAATCTCAGATTCTCCTACTCACAGTAACCCCTTGTCTCTTAGTGGCTTTATTGCTTGTCTTTGGTTTAACTGATTATAAAAAAAAAAACGAAAAAAATAAACACATTTACGATAGGAAATCTCTGGTGACTTGTGTTAATTGGATGTTAAAGCTCTCCTTCATATCTCATTAGAATTTGTTTTATGTATAATGGTTGAAAGCCACTTAACCAGGGCGAAATATTAAGAAGCTAGTCACGGATGGAGATAATAAACATTAACTCGGTTTTCTCAAATGCCGAGATATTCCACAAATCTGTACCAATTCTAAAATCGATTTTTAAACACTCACTCACATAATTATTTGCGGGTAGTGCTTTTTTTTTCTTTCTAAACAGCCGTTACCCTTAAATGTCATGAACTTTCTAAAATTTCTCCATGTCTCGTATATATTATATTAACAGGTCTGAAGAATCCGTTGTTCTGTTATGAACATCTGCTGTAAGCTGTCACTCAACAGAAAAGGATAACAACTGTATACACTTAGTAAATGTATTTAAGTCAAATATAAATCCGTACTTGTATCCCCAGTTAAGTAGTATACATCTTCATTGAGGGGACTATTGTGAAAACGAGACGGAAGGTTTTCAGGGTGCAGGAAATAGGTATGTAGCAATTTCTGTACGCCAGTACCCAAAATCAGAATCAATTTCTGACAATATGCCGTTATAAGTCTTGTATGGTTTACAAGTACTTCGTGTATACAAGTGGAAATATCAATACCTAGTAATTTATTTTCATTAATAAGAGCGCGAATGACACTTTAACTGGATCAATGATATGTTAAACTATAGGATAGGTCGGTAGGTGTATGTCAAACAGACCAAATTAGCTTTTACAGCAGCACTGGGATGGACATTTTTCAGAATGGAAACTGCTACATGACGTGAATATTTTTATGGGGGTATTTGTGGTCAAGCTTTATTAGCAATGAAAAATAATGAGATGATTAGAAAATGAAGAAAGAAAATAAACAAAATAACAGAAAGATGGAAAGAATGAATGAATGAAGGAAATTAAATACAAGAATGAATAAATAAAGAAGGGAAATAAAGAAAAGGATAAAATAAGGAAAATTAAAGAATGAATAAATAAAGAAGGAAATAAAGAAAGGATGAATGAATGAAGGAAATTAAATTAAATGAATAAATAAAGAATAAATAAAGAAGGAAATGAAAAGAAATTAAATACAAGGATGAAATGAATGAATGAATGAAGGAAATTAAATACAAGAATGAATAAATAAAGAAGGGAAATAAAGAAAGGATAAATGAATGAAGGAAATTAAATACAAGAATGAATAAATAAAGAAGGGAAATAAAAAAAGATGAATGAATGAAGGAAATTAAATACAAGAATGAATAAATAAAGAAGGGAAATAAAGAAAGGATGAATGAATGAAGGAAATTAAATACAAGAATGAATAAATAAAGAAGGGAAATAAAGAAAGGATGAATGAATGAAGGAAATTAAATACAAGAATGAATAAATAAAGAAATAAAGAAAGATGATGAATAAAAATAAATACAAAATGAATAAATAAAGAAGGAAAATAAAGAAAGGATGAATGAATGAAGGAAATTAAATACAAGAATGAATAAATAAAGAAGGGAAGAATGAATAAATAATCTAAAGAATGGAAATAAAGAAGGGAAATAATGCATGTATGAAGGAAAGAAGAGAAATAGAAAAGGGAAGAATGAATGAATGACGTCCAAAGAGGAGATAAAGGGAAGAATGAATAAATGAATGAAACAAAGAAGGGAAGAATGAATAAATGAATGAAACAAAGAAGGGAAATAATGAAGAGAATTAATGAAGGGAAATAAATTTATAAGGGAAATAAAGAAAGGAAGAATGAAAGAAATTATATACGATAAGAATGAATAAATAAATTAAAGGGAAATAAAAAAGGGAGAATGAATGAATGACGTAAAGAAAGGAAATAAAAATGGGAAGAATGAATAAATGAATGAATGAAGTAAAGAAGGGAAATAAAGAAGGAATAAAGGAAGGTGTGAATTAAAGAGGAGGAAGAATGAATGAAATAAAAAAGCGAAATATAGGAGGGAAAAACGAATGAATGAATTAAAGAAGAGAAATAAAGAAATGAAGAATGATTGAATGAAGAAAAAAAAGTAACAATGAATGGATGAATGAATGAATAAAGAAGGGAAATAAAGAAAGGAAAAATGAATAAATAAACTGAAGAAGGGAAATAAATATGGGAAGAATGAATGAATGAATGAGAGAATCAAGTAAAGAAAAGAAATAAAAAAAGAAAGAATGAATGAATGAATGAATGAAGTAAATTTGGGAAATAAAGAAAGGAAGGATGAATGGATGAATAAATGAATGAATGAAGGACAGAAAGAAGTAAAGAAGGGAAAAATGAATGAATGAAATTTGGGAAATAAAGAAGGGAAGTATGTATGAATAGATAAATGAATGAATGAATTAAAGAAGTGAAATATATGAAGAACTTAAGTAAAGGATTAAGGAATAAAAAATGTAATTCAAAAAAGGAACAAGGATAAACAATTAAGGAACAGAAGGAAAAAAAAAGAAGGAATGAAAGAAGGACGGTAGAAAAGAAAGATGAAAAATGTAAAAGAGAAAAAGAATGGAAACCAAGGAAGAACAGACGAAGTAGAGGAGAAAAGAGAGAAAAGTTGAAAGGGT